>JASVEL010009901.1:0-21902 GCA_032618575.1 Nicotiana noctiflora
TATTTGCCTTTGGCGGAGTTTGCTTACAATAATAGCTATCAGTCCAGCATTCAGATGGCACCGTATGAAGCTTTATATAGGAGGCGGTGTAAGTCTCCAGTTGGTTGGTTCGAGCCCGGCGAGGCTAGGTTGTTAGGGACAGAGTTAGTCCAAGATGCCTTAGATAAGGTGAAGGTGATTCAGGAGAGACTTCGCACAGCGCAGTCGCGTCAGAAGAGTTATGTAGACCGGAAGGTCCGAGATGTGTCTTATTCAGTAGGTGAGAAGGTGTTGCTGAAAGTTTCGCCTATGAAGGGTGTTATGAGGTTTGGAAAGAAAGGAAAGTTAAGCCCAAGGTTTATTGGACCTTTTGAGGTGCTTAGGAAAGTTGGGGAAGTGGCTTATATGCTTGCTTTGCCACCCAGCTTGTCGGGAGTTCACCCGGTGTTCCATGTATCTATGCTCCGGAAGTATGTCGGAGACCCGTCTCATGTGTTGGACTTCAGCACGATACAGCTAGATGAGGATTTGACTTATGATGTGGAACCAGTAGCCATTTTGGGTCGACGGGTTCGTAAGCTAAGATCTAAGGATATAGCTTCAGTGAAAGTGCAGTGGAGAGGTCGTCCCGTGGAGGAAGCAACTTGGGAGACCGAGCAGGAAATGCGGAGCAGATATCCACACTTGTTTGATGCTCCGGGTATGTTTCTTAACCCGCTCGCGGACGAGCGTTTGTTTAAGTTGGGGAGAATGTAACGACCCGGCCTGTCGTTACGGAATTACCCCCCCCCCCCTTTTCCTTGTATTTGCATATATTATGCTTTTAAAACAGTATTAGAGTATATCGGGTGAGTTAGGAGTGATTTGGATTGAAAATGAAACAAATAGCATGTTTGAAGAAAGCTTGAATATGAAAAGTCAACCAAGAGTTGACTATTGAGTTAGAGTGCTCGGAACCGGATTCCGATGATTCGACTAGTTCCGGGGATCATTTATGACTTAGGAGAACAATCGGAATTGAATTCGGAGGTCCGGTGTAGTTTTAAGCTTGAATTGGCGAATGTTGAATTTTGGCGAAAACCGGATGATAGGTGATATTTTGATCCGGGGGTCGGAATGGAATTTCGACAATTTCTGTAGCTACGCTATATGATTTTGGATATGTCTGCAAATTTTCAGGTCATTCGGACATCGTTTGATCGGGTTTTGAATTGAATGTTAGTTTTGAAAGTTTTGAAGAAACTTAGGCTTGAATCCGTGGATAATTGGTGATTTTGATGTTTAGGATGGTG
The DNA here is from genome assembly GCA_032618575.1 of Nicotiana noctiflora. Taxonomy (NCBI): domain Eukaryota; kingdom Viridiplantae; phylum Streptophyta; class Magnoliopsida; order Solanales; family Solanaceae; genus Nicotiana; species Nicotiana noctiflora. The sequence continues at coordinate 1,272 of JASVEL010009901.1, forward strand.
TTTTTATGATTGGAACAAGTTCGAATAAGGAATTAGGATGTGTTGGTGTGTTTGAATGAGGTCCCGGGGGCCTCGGGGTGTTTTCGGATGGTTAATCGGGAGAAAAATATGGAAAATTGCAGAACTGGTGCACTGCTTCTGTTGTTTCCGCTCCCGCGGAATTATGGGCGCAGGAGCGGGTGCGCTGAAGCGGACGAGGAGCGCAGAAGCGCTGGGGACCGCAGAAGCGGAACATTTTCCGCTGAAGCGGAACCGCTGGAGCGTAAAGGGAGCAGCGGAACATTTTCCGCTGAAGCGGCATCGCTGGAGCGGAAGGTGAGCCGCTTAGGCGAGTCCGCAGAGGCGGACGCCTAGTCGCAGAAGCGGGAAAACCCGCAGGAGCGATCGAATCTCCGCAGAAGCGGACGCGCAGAGGCGGTCCGTATATGGCAGAAGCGGAAATGGCCGGCCAGGCTTGGAACCGCTGAAGCGACCCTTTGGTCGCGGATACGGACGCGTAGGAGCGGAAATTCTTCCGCAGAAGCGAAAATCGCTGTAAGTTAAGTGCATCAGAAGTTAGAAAAAATTTCAGAACATTTCACACATTTGGGTCTCGGCTTTAGAGGCGATTTGGGCGGTTTTGAAGAGAAACTCAAGGGAAATCATCAGGTAAGCAACTATGGACTTAAACTATGATTAGTATTGGTATTATTATGCAATTATATCATGAAAATGGAAGAATTTGGGGTGATTCATGGAAGATTTAACCCTAGGCTTGAACTTTAGAAAATCAAGGTTTTGAATGAGCAAACGGAGTCCGAATTTGGTAAAATTGATATGCTTAGACTCGTATTGAGATGAGGGTTCCGAATATGTGACTTTCGTAATTTTTCGAGAATCGTACCGAAAGTCGGGTTTTACCAACTTAGTGTAATTATGCGAATTTCATATAAATTGAAGTGGGTTATGATTCTTTGACTCGTAATTGATATAATTATTGTTATTTGACTAGATTCTACACACGAGGCAACGAAATTCAAAGGAAAAGGCATCGCGGACGATTCTACGACCGGCTAGAGGTGAGTAGTTTGTGTATATTGTAGCCTGAGGGTTCGAAACCCCGGCTTAGCACATTGTGACGCTAATAGGGCGTGACTCGCACACCGTGGCAGGTGCGGGATTGATTGTGATTGGGGATTGAGACTTGGTCCATCCCGAAAGTGAATAATATGTTGTTAGTGTTGGAAATACACTGTATTTGCTATATTTGTGGGCCGTAAGCCTTGTTTGGGGCCTTGTGCCGATCTGTAGCGTCCTTAGAGGACAATATTTATGTGATAGCTAAAGATTGCTTAAATCACTGATCTCAGTCCTGGGAATTGTAATCACACTTTTGAAATGCTAAGTCACCGGCTTTTACAAACTTAATAAAGTTAAAGTATTTTTCATAAATTATGAATTGAGAACTGGAAATAAGGAAAATGAATTGTTTTGTGACTTAATTGCTTATTGTGGACTGAGTATGGGATCGGGCTGCACGCCGCAGTGGTTGATATGAGGATCGGGCTGCACGCCGCAGCAGTATTGCGCTTGGGCTGTAGGAGCCCCTCCGGAGTCCGTACACACCCCCAGTGAGCGCCGTCGACGTTAAATTGGATCGGGCTACACGCCGTAGCGGTTATGTGCATTGCATTGTATTTGTATTTGTTGAATTACTCTGTGGTAGTTGTGTTGGATTGTTGTTGCTAGTTCGTAGGAGATTCGGACTTAGTGTAGCTTCATATTGTGGTATTTTGTGGATTTCTTACTGTCAGCTACATATATATATTTGTTACTCACTGAGTACTTAGTACTCACCCCTACTCCCTGCACCTTTTGTGTGCGGACTCAGGTACACAGGAGCAGTAGACGGACATCTCCAGCGTTTACATTGTCACATCGAGTTGCTGAGGTAGCTGCCTACGTTCGCAGAGCCTAGCTTCTCCTCTCATTCCAGTTGTTATTGTATATTTTGTATTCAGACTTGAGTACTTCTATATCGTACTCTCTATTTCCTGTTGGCTTTTGTTAGAGGCTCTAGACTTGTGACTCCGGATCTTTGGGAGTGTCAGTACTTTTGTTCAGTATTATTATTATTGGAGTTCTTAAACTCATATATTCTTCTTGGGTTGTCCATTTGGGGACTGGTATTGTGTTATAATTAAATTGTTGGTCCTGGCTGGCCTAGCTTGATTGTTGGGCGCCATCACGACCGGATTTGGGTCGTGACAGAAAGATAATTTCTCGTGCCACATTTTTATCTTAACGTGTGACCTTGTTATGAGACTTTCTATAGGCTATCATATCCTGACGTAAAAGATGAATTTCCCTTCTCCTTGTTGTCCTTTTGTAACATGATGATTACTCCAAGGTTTACCTCACATGGTCGATGACTTTCGACAACATATATTTGGTGATAAAAGCTAAATTTTGGCTTACAATCTGAAACTATTGTTATTCAGTTTCTTACCTCTATTTGTATGCAGAAATATACATTGACTGGAAATGCTCAGCGTATCAAATTGTCCAGCTACTAATGATAAATTCTACTGTATGAACTCCTTAGGTGCATATCGTACATTACTCATTCATTTCGTGTTGGTTTGATGCATCAACATATGCGAATTTCTCTAATCTATATTCCAGAATGTTGGTTTCTTGCCCGTCTTTCCAGAATCCACCATTGGAATATACCTCAGTGCTAAAGTTACCAGTTTTATCTACATTCAAAATTAGAGTTTCTATGTACACGAAATTGTGAATGGCACCAAAAGCAAGGTAAAACAGGTGCTCAAAGAGTCGAAAATGGACCATTCGGAAAACACATCTTGTGATTTTCATATTATAGGATCTGATGTGTAATCCTGTAGGCTTAGACACGAAACCGGTCACAGTCCTTGGCACCATTCTTAGTGAAAAGGGATATAAGACCATTCATCATTCTGGATACTGATTCCCTGAATAATGTTGAGCTCCTCTCTTCAGTTGCATTAACCTGGACTTCTTCCTTGACTACAGACTGGAGCTCCTTCCACATATGCCTTGCATGATGAGAGAATGTCTACAGCATAGCAACGGAAGTGACCAATGACAAGGTCTTCAAAATGCTGCACTAAATAAAAGAATAAGAGCATGCGAGATTATATTGATATGTCATAAGGAAGAATGCAACCCCACAAATAACCTCAAGAAAAAGAATGTATGCTTAGAATTTTTCTGATGCTACCTCACAAGTAACCTTTGAGAAGATGTATAAAAATGCATCGAAGAGTTATTTTCTCTTTCAGTTAAGTGAATTGCCAACTGACACAATCAAAATATTATTTGCTTGACTGAGTTTCAAGACTAAGAACCTTTTCTTAATAATCTAATCTAATTTGAAGAATTTGTTGCTTTCTTCTATGTCCAAATTATTCCTTGCTATGATAAGTTTAGTTTAAATAAACCGCGCATCGCTTAAGAACTTTTGAGTACATTACTTAAGAACCAAATAAAAATGCAATCCAGAAAAAAGAAATTGATGTGATTTCCTTTGTTTATGCCTTACATTGTCCAACATGTTTATGTCGAAAAAATAATTGTAAGTTTCGGTTTATTTTGTCCTTAATCAAGTTTGTTGCTTTCTACAAGTTGAAGAGTATTCCTTGCTAAATTAAGTTTAGTTAAAATAAACCGCGCATCGCGCGGGTCCTAATACTAGTATATATATGATACCTCATAATGGGTCCTCGACCCTGTCCCAATTAGTATAGGATTGGCCTTTCAGGCCCACTCAGCTAAATCAGGGAATTTCCACCCTAAGTAATCAGTCACTCTCAGTACACACCTAGTACTGGCTCTTAATATGCTATTCAGCTAGTTTTACGGCTGAGTGTAAGTATCCATCATGATATGAGGGTCACCTAGCTCTACAAGTTTCCCTAATACTTCTATAGATCGGCACAAGGCCCCAAAAATGGCTACCAGCCCAACTACACAGTTATAAGCTCATTTACAGTCATAATACACAATAAACTATCAGTCGGGAAGGACCAACTCCAATCCCCCAATCACAATGACACCACGCCGGTCACATGACGCGTGTCTCATCTCTACATAGCACTGTATAGTGAAGGTACGGGGTTTCAAACCCTCAGTACATTATTTACTACCACCACTCACCTCGAACCGGTAGAAGCTTCAATCCGCCTTGCGCTTGCCTCGCAAATCAATTTCCTCGGATGCCAGATCTACTCAAAATCATAGAGAATGCATCAATATATGCTAATTTCACGCAATTCATTTGAAATAACCCAAATTGTATCAAAACCCACAAAGTTGTCAAAACCCGACTTTTGGTGCGCTTCTCGAAAAATTATAAAAGTTACATATTCGGAACCCTCGTCTCAATATGAGTCTAGGCATATCAAATTTACCAAATTCGGACTCCATTTGCCCGCTCAAATCGGTATTTTTCTACAATTTTAGGCCTAGGGCTTAAAACCCACATTAAATCCTCCATTTTCATAGAAATAATCCACGATTTCATGATAAAAGTGTGTAATTAAACCACGAAACTTACCTCCGACAATATCCCGATGATCTCCCAGCTATTTCCTGTCACTTTCTCACTCTAGAGCTCAACAATGGAAGGTTTTGCAAATGAACCCGTATGAGAAATGTTTCTGTAATTAAAGAATCTGCCCAGGCGTTTACACTATGCGATCGCATCCCATCATTGCGATCGCGTAGAACAAATGATTGCTCGAAATAATTAAGGCTATGCGATTGCACTACCTCTCCGCGATCGCGTAGAACATCTCACCCAGGCCCCAAATTACTACTATGCGATCGCAAACTGACCACGCGATCGCATAGAACAATAAGCTTCTTAGGCACCCCGGATCATTTTACCCTATGCGTTCGCACAAGTGACCCTGCGATCGCAGAGTGCCAGGTTCCATACCTATGCGAAAGTATCCCCTATTACGCGATCGCATAGAACAACTCTGGGGCTCATTTCCATCTTTCTATGCGATCGTATCTACTCTATGTGATCGCATAGAGCGTCCGTCTGCAACAAAACCAGTAGCCAACAGCAGTTGAAAAATACAAGAAATGGTCCGTTTGGACCCCCGAAATCAACCCGAGGCCCCGGGGACCCCAACGAAAACCACCAACATACTCCATAACACGTTTTAAACTTGTTCTAATCATAAAAACACCCTCCTAAACATCAAAATCACCAATTACACACGGATTCAAGCCTAAGTTTTCTCCCAAACTTCCGAAACCAACATGCAATCAAAACCCCGACCAAACGACCTCCGAATGACCTGAAATTTTGCAGCCACATCCAAAATCACCTAACGGAGCTACTGCAACTGTCGGAATTCCATTCCGACTCCCGGATCAAAATCTCGCCTATCGATCGGATATCACCAAAATTCAACTTTTGCCAATTCAAGCCTAAAACTATACCGGACCTCCAAATTCACTTCCGATCGCTCTCCTAGCTCATAAATGACCTCCCGGAGCTGACCGAATCTTCAAAATTTGATTCCGAGCTCTCTAACTCGCAAGTCAATGCCCGGTTGACTTTTCCCATCTATTCCTTCTTCTAAGAGACTTTCTGTCTCAATTTCAATCGAACTCAACCCGGATTGACTCAAACTTACCCAACATGCATATTACAACATCAACAAGCATATAACGGGGGTAACGAGGTGATAACTCACATGATGACGGGCCGGGCCATCACATTCTCCCCAACTTAAGAAAACGCTCGTCCTCGAGCGGACCAAGAGGTTTACTGGAAGTAACCCAATAGATGAATGACCTTACCAAGCATATATTCGGGGCGATCCCACATCACCCTATCTCATACAAGTCCGGTACACACTATAGATGGAAATCTCACAGCCCATCCGCATCATAGACCACATTGCACTTTTCGAAATCACATACCAACCCGAATCCCATGCCCATACTAAGAATACACACGATCCATCTATAATAGCCAACTCGCCACTCCGGGTGAGATCACATGATGTATCAAACAACCCAATCACTCGATACGATAGTCTCTAATCATGACCACTGGTCACAATAACCAAATATTAGCAGAAAGAACCTTTCTCATTAGATGGAGTCTTATTCCAACACCTTCATATCCTGCCCACGGCAACTGAAGCACGCGATATACCGAACCCATCTCTTGGGTCAACCATTCGTGAATCCATTTCCCTTTTAAAACTGATACCATAATAAGTTTCGGAGCCAAACCTCGATATTACCTTTCTAACGAGCTGAAATCACATATGCTCGCTCTCATTAATGACTCGAATGATCATTTCGGTTATAACACACCACACTGGTGACATGACACCTCAGCATCGGCCTATGCCACAACGAGCACAACACATGCTCCAATAAGAACGATCTGAACACACTCGAATCATGACAACTAACTCACACAAAGAGCTATAATTCAAATTCTTCAATACCATCACAACACATAACTGAGATCTCGTCTCACATCATAGAATTAGAGTACCCGAATCCTCCTCGAAAGGTCATAACATCACGTGGCCTTGCCACAACTCATGATTCTATCCAAACACTATTACTCATGGAGCACCTCAAGTCGCAATGCTCAAAACGGTTAGCCACGCGCATATTTAGGTCTGAACTCAAGCAATCGATCACACACACGGTGATACATTTAGTATATGCTATCCAATCCTGAATGGACACAACCGATGTGCTATTCCCCGAGCGATACCCAATACGGACTATTCTTCAGAAGCTAGGATGTATTGTATACAAGGTAGCATATAGGAAGCTATATTTTCCACGTTACCCTATTGCGGCGCGCAACCCGTTCCAATAACATACTTGTGGCGGCGTGCCACCCGATCCAGATACCATACCTGTGGCGGCGTGCCACCCGATCCTGATACCATACATGTGGTGGCGTGCCACCCGATCCAGATACTACTCATATGGCGGCGTGCCACCCGATCCACGCATAATCTAGAAAAAGGGAATGCACATCGAGTCAAGTTGCTCGCTGCAACAAACATATGTATAGCCTCACGCTCGGCCACATAAAACGCATCCGACAAAGTTCCTCAATACCGGAACTGAATCAATGGTAGATACCTCTACACTGACATCCGCCACGAAGGCCCAACTGACAAAGCAATACCTACCAACCATCCTCTGGCCCTCGGGTACATCTACCCTGCTGAAGCATAATCTGATGCACTCTGCCACGCAGTTTGTGACATTTTTCTAACATAGTCCATAACACATTAGTCTAGACAACCTGGCTTATGACAACCAGTCTGCAATCATATATCATTATTCAAATTCATCATATCAAGTAACGAGAGAGCCACTAGGGCTTCCAATTTCGAACAATCGCTAAACGATGCCGATCCACTAGATATACCACCACTGCGTAGGCGGATTACGAGAACTTCCAGTCTCTAACACATGTATTACACATGGATCACTATGCCTGATCCCACACTCCACCACACAATTACATAACACACATCAAGCATCTATTCATACCACGAAAGCCATTCAGAAATTTCCCTATGCCATTAACAACTCAATCATCACCGCCAATCCAATAAGAGGATACTACAATACCACTAGATATCATCAGTTTACACTACCTTGCCCTTTTGACCATATACTCTGCCAAATCACTAGAATAGCAGTTCCATTTTTCTTTAATCACCAGAAAGATCGATTCTTAAATCACCTGCAGCTGCCCGCGCTGCTCAATAATTTTTAATGACTTCCCATATATTATAAACTGATCTCAAAACTTTGAACATGTCTTTATCAACTTCCCATGACTCATCGTATATACCATACCACACTAAGATAACATGGAAACTTGTACCCCTTTCCTACGCCGCAAACATCGACGCACCAAACTAGTCAAGAACTTTCACGATTCCATATAGAAGAAAACTCATTACACATTCCCAGCTTCGCATACCAACATGAAATACACTCAGTTTCAACCCACGGTAAAACACATCACAAACTATTTTTTTCCAATTCATTGCATAAGTTTAACTGCCAGGACTGAGTCCTTTTACCCACATCGAGCTACGCAACTGCCAGCACTCAAGAGATTTGTTGCACAATATCTGCAAGACTCATTACTTCAAACATATACCAGGAATTAACCATATCCTTATCATATCGTTCCGGTTTATTAACAAGTTTCTCCATTTACCCAATTCCTTTCTGATTCATCTTTAATTTAATATTAGCCTTTACTGTAGCACTACAATATCTCAACTCATGTTACCACACGAGACTGATACACAAGACTACACGGTCTCATGCTCACAGGCCGCTAATTACTCTCTCAATGTTTCCCAGAAGTACCACATTCTATATGCTTTATTTTTGAAGAACTTCATGCGATTTGGAATTCATTATCATTACCTCCCAATACGGATACATAGAATCCCATCATTCACATAACATAACACAAGTCTTGATTCCTTCTAACGAAACCGCCGTCTTTAGCCATATACACAATCTTAATACACCTGACTGTTACAAGCAAAATCTTGAACACCGCAAAACCATTCTCGGGCGTCATTCACTCTTATTCAGTTATAATTCAACTGTCTTATTGGACATGACCACTCGTGCCCTGTTAGAACTCTGGCACCGCAGAACATGATTACATACAAATGCATTTAGCTATCTTTCTTTTCTATACATCGAATATTCTTTACCAACATCAGTTCAAATTATCCTAGGATCTCTTCACATCTACGAAGTACCATAACCTTTATCAGAATTTCCCAACATACTTAGAGACAGAACCAACATAGCACACAACAGTGCAATCAGTTAATTAATAACAACCTCCCCAACTTGGCTCGGAGCCATACATCAAAGCATTTTTAGCCGCTCATAGCATTCTTTACTCAAATGATGCCACAATGTTATAGTGAGATTAAACTCAAGTCATTTACAAGCCTTGACAGAGACTCAAATCATCAGAGACCTTAACCCTTCTGCAATTCTTGCATTTATACACACACCACCAATAAGCCCGCTCTCTTTAGGTGACAGAAATCTTTCTAAGTCCCAAATTTTCCAAAAATTTCGGCAGAGTTTCCTTTGTAATTTGGCCTATCCACCTGCCAGAGAATCACCAAACCATTCTAACAATACATCCATAAGTCAACAAGACATCGCAATGTATATCAACAACATTAATCTCAACACTATACGAGTTATACTATCAAAATTCATACATGGGCATGCGCTACACCTGCTCGAATCATAACATATATCAAATACCCTTCAATTACACATCAGAATCAACCCACCTACTTCGCCTCAATTTTGCATTTCAGCACAATACCTTCCACCAGGATACACATAGCATAATCACTTTACCTTTCCACTAAGGAACATGAACATACTCACCACGCCCATAGCTAGGGCTACATAACATATCACAATAAGGATTGAATACCTTGCAGCTCACCAATTAGCAAACTGCCATTTTCACAATTAAGATCAATACTGATCGCATGAATTTCATAATACCAGCTCGCGAAAGTAGCACCTCGGTGCTCAAGCCATAGACAAGGATCCGGCCTCAAGTCCTCCAAACAGGCCCAACATGAACTCATAGAGATTATATTTCGTCCCTCGATTGGGGAATCATAAGCCATCAAGGCAAATTTATCACTAAGCACTCGAGTGCACTTACAAACGTATAGAAGGAGTTTCAAGAATTACATCTCAAGCTAAATCAAGTACGCACGACAAGAATTTCAAGAATTTGAAGCTTTCCTAAAAGGTTTGCAGCCTCCCGAGGATAAGTACAGGCGTCCCCGTACCGATCCACGAGACTCTACTAAACTGGCTCATGACTCGCGAGACCTGTTAACCTAAGCTCTGATACCAACTTGTCACAACCCAAACCCCGATCGTGATGGCGCCCAACACATTGCTAGGCAAGCCCGACCATCTTATCCATTAAACCAGCCAATTATAAATTATTACTGATTAATCGGCGTAATTAGCTTGTCTTTATAACAAATCAAGAAGTGTAGATATGAAATACACGAATACAGTCCCAACCAAATCGTGGTGTCACAAGTCTGAGCCTCTACAAATGAGATCTACTACACAATCAAGTCTAGGCAGAATGGAGACAACTGAATGATACAAAGGAAGAGGTCAAGTACTGCGAACGTCGGCAGCTACCTCGAAGTCTCCACATAATGGGGATAATAAAGCAGTTGCGACAGCTCAACTGCCCTTCTGAACCTGTATATCTGCACACAAAAATGCAGGGGAGTCGGGTGAGTATATTTCAACTCAGTGAGTGATAATAATCAACAATAACTGGAAGTAAGAACTCTTGTACTGTCACTAAACAGTTCTAAGGCAAACCCCCACAGGTAAGTCATCACTACAATGAGTACTCTGATCTCCAGTCCATATCTATCTCAACTAGGTCCCACACTGACCACATCCTCACTTGTACCATTTACAGTGTACATCCATCTCAATATATAGAGACATATACATATGTCTATAACATATAAGTATTTACGTATGTATAAGGATATGAATAAGTATAATGCTGCGGCGTGTAGGCCGCTCCAATACATATACCGCTGCGGCACGCAACCCGCTCCATTTAATGTCGATGGCGCTCACTGGGGGTGTGTACAGACTTCGGAGGGGCTCCATAGGCCCAAGCGCTATGATACTGCGGCGTGCAGTCCGATCCACACATATATTACTGCGGTGTGCAGTCCGATCCAATATATATATATATATACACATATATAGCTATACTGCTGCGGCGTGCAGCCGGATCCCATAATATACACCAGCGCTCACTGTGGGGGTTCAGACTCTGGAGGGGCTCCTACAGCCCAAGCGCAATAATACTGCGGCGTGCGGTCCGATCCATATACTACTATGGCGTGCAGTCCGATCCATATACTACTGCGGCGTGCAGTCCGATCCATATACTACTGCAATGTGTAGTCCGATCCATGTATATATATATATATATATAACACCTCATAACGGGTCCTCGACCCTGTCCCAATTAGTATAGGATTGGCCTTTCAGGCCCACTCAGCTAAATCAGGGAATTTCCACCCTAATTAATCAGTCACTCTCAGCACACACCTAGTACTGGCTCTTAATATGCTATTCAGCTAGTTTTACGGCTGAGTGTAAGTATCCATCATGATATGAGGGTCACCTAGCTCTACAAGTTTCCCTAATACTTCTATAGATCGGCACAAGGCCCCAAAAATGGCTACCAGCCCAACTACATAGTTATAAGCTCATTCACAGTCATAATACACAATAAACTATCAGTCAGGAAGGACCAAGTCCAATACCCCAATCACAATGACACCACACCGGTCACATGACGCATGTCTCATATCTACATAGCACCGTATAGTGCAAGTACGGGGTTTCAAACCCTCAGTACATTATTTACTACCACCACTCACCTCGAACCGGTAGAAACTTCAATCCGCCTTGCGCTTGCCTCGCAAATCAATCTCCTCGGATGCGAAATCTGCTCAAAATCATAGAGAATGCATCAATATATGCTAATTTCACGCAATTCATTTGAAATAACCCAAATTGTATCAAAACCCACAAAGTTGTCAAAACTCGACTTTTGGTATGCTTCTCGAAAAATTATAAAAGTTACATATTCGGAACCCTCGTCTCAATACGAGTCTAGGCATATCAAATTTACCAAATTCGGACTCCATTTGCCCGCTTAAATCGGTATTCTTCTACAATTTTAGGGCTAGGGCTTAAAAACCACATTAAATCCTCCATTTTCATAGAAATAATCCATGATTTCATGATAAAAGTGTGTAATTAAACCACGAAACATACCTCCGACAATATCCCAATGATCTCCCAGCTATTTCCTGTCACTTTCTCACTCTAGAGCTCAACAATGGAGGGTTTTGCAAATGAACCCGTATGAGAAATGTTTCTGTAATTAAAGAATCTGCCCAGGCGTTTACACTATGCGATCGCATCCCATCATTGCGATCGCGTAGAACAAATGATAGCTCAAAATAATTAAGGCTATGCGATCGCACTACCTCTCCGCGATCGCGTAGAACATCTCACCCAGGCCCCAAATTACTATTATGCGATCGCAAACTGACCACGCGATCGCATAGAACAATAAGCATCTTACGCACCCCGGATCATTTTACCCTATGCGTTCGCACAAGTGACCCTGCGATAGCAGAGTACCAGGTTCCATACCTATGCGATAGCTTCCCCTATTATGTGATCGCATAGAACAACTCTGGGGCTCACTTCCATCTTTCTATGCGATCGCATCTACTCTATGCGATCGCATAGAGCGTCCGTCTGCAACAAAATCAGCAGCCAACAGCAGTTCAAAAATACAAGAAATGGTCCGTTTGGACCCCCGAAATCAACCCGAGGCCCCCGGGACCCCAACGAAAACCACCAACATACTCCATAACACGTTTCAAACTTGTTCTAATAAAAAAAACACCCTCCTAAATATCAAAATCACCAATTACACACGGATTCAAGCCTAAGTTTTCTCCCAAACTTCCGAAACCAACATGCAATCAAAAACCCGACCAAACGACCTCTGAATGACTTGAAATTTTGCAGGCACATCCAAAATCACCTAACGGAGCTACTGCAACTGTCGGAATTCCATTCCGACTCCCGGATCAAAATCTCGCCTATCGATCGGATATCGCCAAAATTCAACTTTAGCCAATTCAAGCCTAAAACTACACCGGACCTCCAAATTCACTTCCGATCTCTCTCCTAGCTCATAAATGACCTCCCGGAGCTGACCGAATCATGAGAATGCGATTCCGAGCTCTCTAACTCACAATTCAATGCCCGGTTGACTTTTCCCAACTATTCCTTCTTCTAAGAGACTTTCTGTCTCAATTTCAATCAAACTCAACCCGGATTGACTCAAACTTACCCAACATGCATATTGCAACACCAACAAGCATATAACGGTGGTAACGAGGTGATAACTCACATGATGACGGGCTGGGTCATCACATTGCAGCTCAACTGGTGAGAGGTGAGGGAGTCAAAATCCCTAGAAAGCCTTGGGTCTTAGGTTCGATTCCCAGTAGCTGCAGCTATGCGTGGAATGCTCCTATACCCAAGGGTAACAATTCCTTAGGCTACGTGTCACTACTGTGTGTTCGGTGGCACGGCCGACACCGCCGCTGCTGTATGTTCGGCGGGGTGTTACACAACTTGTGATGACCCAGCCCGTCATCATGTGAGTTATCACCTTATTATCCCCGTTAAATGCTTGTTAATGTTTTAATATGCATGTTTGGCGAGTTTGAGTCAATTCGGATTGAGTTTAGTTGGAAATGAGACCCCGTGCAGGAGGTCATTTATAAGCTACAAAAGCGATCGGAAGAGAATTTGGAGGCCCGGTGTAGTTTTAAGCTTGAATTGGCTAAGGTTGGATTTTGGAGAAATCCAAAAGGTAGGTGAAATTTTAATCCGGGAGTCGAAATGGAATTCCGACAGTTGCAGTAGCTCGGTTAGGTGATGCCTGCAAATTTTTAGGTCATTCGGGCATCGTTTGGTCGGATTTTTTATCGAATGTGAATTTTTGAAGTTAAAGTTAAACTTAAGCTTGAATTTGTTGAAAACAGACGATTTTGATGTTAACGATAGAGTTTTGATGATTGGAACAAGTTCGTTTCGTGTTTTGGAGTATGTTGATAGATTTCGTTGGGGTCCCGGGGGCCTCGGGGTGAATCCGGACCATCATCCGGCATTTTTGAAACTTGAAAATCTGCAGAAAAACTGCAGAAACTGTGCAGAAATTAAGCCATCGTGTTCGCGAGGGACGGTACCGCGTTCACGTAAGAGGAAGTTAGAACGCATCGCGTTCGCGTAGGAGTAGGCTGCGTTCGCATAAGAGGAAGTTGGAACGCATCGCGTTCGCGTGGGAGAAGGCCGCGTTCGCGAAGGAGGAATAGGCGAAGCCACGCGTTCGCGTGAGATCCTACGCGTTCGCGTAGAGGAAAATCCGGAGGCTGGGGAGAATGGCCTTCGCGGACGCATGACTGTGTGTCGCGTTCGCGATGAAGGAAAGGAACAAGGCACCGCGTTCGCGTGAGGGGCATCGCGAACGCATAGGGTTAAATTACCTGGCAGTGAATTTAAAAACCAGAACATTTCATATACAGGTTTCACTCCTAGAAACCCCCATTGTTGAGCTCTAGAGTGAGAAAGTGACGGGAATTGCTGGGAGATCATCGGGATATTGTCGGAGGTAAGTTTTGTGGTTTAATTACGTGCTTTTATCATGAAATCATAGTTTATTTCTCTGAAAATGGAAGATTAAAGGTGGTTTTAGCCCTAGGCCTAAAATTGTAGAATAACACCGATTTGAGTGGGAAAATGGAGTCCGAATTTGTTAAATTTTATATGCCTAGACTCGTATTAAGACGGGGGTTCCGAATATTTAACTTTTGTAATTTTTTGAGAAACGCACCAAAAGTCGGGTTTTGACAACTTTGTGGATTTTGATGCAATTTGGGTTATTTCGAATGGGTTGCGTGAATTTGGCATATATTGATGTATTATTATTGATTTTGAGCAGATTTAGCATCTGAGGAGATTGATTTGCGATGCAAGCGCAGGGCAGACTGAGGCTTCTACCGGTTCGAGGTGAGTGGTGGTAGTAAATAATGTACTAAGGGTTTGAAACCCCGTACTTGCAAATTACACTGCTATGTTGAGAGGAGACGCGCGTCATGTGATGGGCGTGGTGACATTGTGATTGGGGGATTGGACTTGGTCCTTCCCGACTGATAGCGTATTATGTATTATGACTATGAATGAGAGTATAACTCTGTAATTGGGCTAATTGGACTTGGTCCTTTCCGACTAATAGTGTGTTGTGTATTGTGACTCAGAATGAGATTATAACTGTGTAATTGGGCTAGTAGCCATGTTTGGGGCCTTGTGCCGATATGTAGAGCATTAGGGCACCTGCAGAGCTAGGTGACCCTTATATCATGTTGGAAACTTACACTCAGCCGTAGTTATAGCTGTATAGCATATCATGAGTCAGTACTAGATGTGTACCTTGAGAGAGACTACTTAGGGTGGGATTCCCGTTCTAACTGAGTGGGCCTGAGAGGCCAAGTCTATACTGACTGAGATAGAGTCGAGGACCCACTATGAGATATTATATTGGGCCCGAGAGGCCAAGTCTATATTGACTGAGATAGGGTCGAGGACCCACTGTGAGATATTATATTGGGCCTGAGAGGCCAAACATATACTAACTGGGATAGGGTTGAGGACCCACTATGAGGTATTATATATATACCTATGTTGGATCGGGCTGCACGACGCAGCACTATATGTATTGGATCGGGTTGTACGCCACAGTGATATATATGTGGATCGGACTGCACGCCTTAGTAAAATACAAGTGGGACGAACTGCACGCCGCAGTACTATTGCGCTTGGGCTGTAGGAGCCCCTTCGGAGTCTGAGTCTGCACACATTCTCAGTGAGCGTTGGTATATTATGGGATCGGGCTGCACGCCGCAGCAGTATACTTATATACGTGTATATATATAGGGGATCGGACTGCACGCCACAGTAATATATGTGTGGATCGGGCTGCACGCTGCAGTATCATAGCGTTTGGGCCTAGGGAGCCCCTCCGAAGTCTGTATACACCCCCCAGTGAGCGCCGTCGACGTTAAATGGAGCGGGATGCGCGCCGCAGCGGTTTATGTATTGGAGCGGGCTGCACGCTGCAACATTATATTTATTCATATCCTTATACATACTTAAATACTTATACATTACAGACAGATGTATGTATCTCCATATATTGAGATGGCTGTACACCGTAGTGGTACGAGTGAGGATGGGGTCAGTGTGGGACCTAGTTGAGATAGATGTGGACTGGAGATCAGAGTACTCATTATAGTGATGACTTACCTGTAGGGGTTTGCCTTAGAATTGTTTAGTGATAGTACAGTTGTTCTCAATTCCAGATTATTTATTATTATTACTCACTAAGTTGAAATATACTCACCCCACTCCCCTGCACTTTTTGTGCAGATTCACATGTGCTAGAGAGCAGTTGAGCTGTCGCAGTTGCTTATCCATTTCTATTCCGCGGAGACTATGAGGTAGCTGCCGACGTCCGCAGAACCTGTTTTCTCCTTCTTTATCATTTTGTTGTCTCCATTCTTATTAGACTTGATTGTGTAGTAGATCTCATTTGTAGAGGCTCAGACTTGTGACACCGCGATTTGGTTGGGACCGTATTCGTGTATTTCATTTCTACACTTCTTGATTTGTTATAAAGACAAGCTAATTATGCCGATTAATTAGTATTGATTTTTAACTGGCTGGTTTAAATGTATAAGATGGTCGGGCTTGCCTAGCAATGTGTTGGGCGCCATCACGACCGGGGTTTGGGTCATGACACAACTAAATTATGGTTACAAAATATGACTAAAGATACCTTAGAAGCATTAAGAAATGATAAAAAATTTAATGGTGAGAAAGCTACAACAGCTATAGAAATATTGCATAAATATGAAATGACTATAAGAAATGAATTTAGCAGTGTAGGAACAGAAGAAGAAGAACAAAATAGGGAAAGAATATTGTAATGACCCGGCCGGTCGTTTTAGAAAACTTATGCCCCGATCCCCAATTTAACTGTTCCCCAAGTGCATTTCTGCTATTGTGTTTTGCCAGGAGAGTCGGTTCTGAAATTTGGAGCGTTTTGGGACACTTAGTCCCTAAATAGAAGCCTTATAGTTGAAAAATGGCCCGTAGCCGGAACAAGTGTTAAGACGACCTCAGAACAGAAATCCGATGGCTCCATTAGCTCCATTAGGTGATTTCGAGGTTGGGAGCGCGTTCGGAATGTATTTTGGAGGTCCGTAGCTCAATTAGGCTTGAAATGCCGAAGTTTGAAATTTTGGCGAATCCGAACTATAGGTGAGATTTTGATCCTGGGGTCTGAATGGAATTTCGACAATTTCTGTAGCTTCGTTATGTGATTTTGGATATGTTCGCAAATCTTCAGGTCATTCGGACGTCGTTTGGTCGGGTTTTAGATCAGATATGCAATTCATAAAGTTTTAAGAAATTTAAGCTTGAATTCGATTTGAATTATGGGTTTTGATGTTGTTAGACGTGTTTTTATGATTGGAATAAGTTCGTATCATGTTTTGGAGTAGGTTGGTGGTTTTCGTTGGGGTCCCAGGGGTCTCGGGATGAATCCGGGGGTCCAATCGGGCTAATTCATGCATTTTGGAAATGCTGTTAACTGCTGGTATGTGCTGCAGACGAATGCTCTATGCGATCGCAATGGGCTGATGCGATCGCATAGAAGGTTTTGAAGAGGCCAAGTATTTGTTCTATGCGATCGCGGGCAAGGGTATGCGATCGCATAGTTTTGGAAGGTTGCGCTCTGCGATCGCGTACAGTCCTATGTGATTGCATAGTGTATAGAGAAGGGGGTCCCAGGCCCAGCTTTTGTTCTATGCGATCGCGGAGAAGGGTATGCGATCGCATAGGTATATTTTGGGTGAGCATTGCGATCGCATAGAGTAGTTTGGCGAGGGTCAAAATTTGTTCTATGCAATCGCAACAGTGTTCATGCGATCGCATAGAGTAAAAATGTCTGGCAGTGACTTTAAGTCTAGAATCATTTCAGACGCGGCTTATCACACAAAAGCGCCATTTTTGAGCTCCAAGAGAGGAAATTGACGGGGAAACGCTGGGATATCATTGGGAAATCATCGGGGGTAAGTCTCTTGACCTTAATTTGTTAGTTTATCATGAAATCCTTGATTATTTCACTGAAAAATGGAAGATTAAAGGTGGGTTTGAGCCCTAGGCCTAAATTTTAGAAAATCTTTGATTTGAATGGGCAAAGGAGTCCGATTTCGATAAATTTTATATGCACGGACTCGTGTTGAGATAAAGAACCCGAATATATAACTTTCATAATTTTTCAAGAGGCGTACCGAAAGTTGGGTTTTGGCAAATTGTGGGTTTTGGTGTATTTTGAGTTGTTTTGATTGGGTAATGCCCAATTGGCCTATTTTGATATGATTCTACTGATGTTTATCAGATACTACGCCTGTGGAGGTCGACATTCGCGGCAAGAGAGTTTTCTCTTAGCGGTTTTGTACCGGAGTTGCGGTAAGTGGCTTGTCTAACCTTGTGTGGGGGACTCTGTCCCTTAAGATATGAATTTGGTAATTGAATGCCTTGTGCGTGAGGTGACGAGCGCGTACTTGAGCTAATTGTAGAAAACCCGAATTTTTACTTAAAAATAAAAGTTACTTGAGTTGAGTTCTCTTTCATATTTACTTATTCCTAACTGCTATTATAGCTTGTGCTAGTTTAGAAAAGCATGTTTAGTGGATTTATTTGTCTATTTGCTTAAACTACCTTGTTGCATATTACGAGACATATTAGGCCAGAATATACTATTATTTGTTATGAGTCGGTAGTTAATTAATATCTTGAGTTGTTGTTGGTTGATTTAAATTGGGACTACGGGACGGCATCCCGGAAATTTCCCCTATACATATTATACAATAAAAATGAGGGTGCGGGATACTAAGAGTTCCCTGGCACAGAAAAGAAAATTTATGGAGGATACTAGGAGATCCTCTGGATACTAAGAGATCCTAGAATATTATTGAGGATACTAGGAGATCCTCTGGATACTAAGAGATCCCAGAATATTATTGAGGATACTAGGAGATCCTCTGGATACTAAGATATCCCAGAACATTTATTGAGGATACCGGGAGATCCTCGGGATACCAGGGGATCCCCGACGATAAATATCCGGTTGTAGTTTGTACCTCTATTCTTTGATAGTGTTCGTCCGTTGCTACTGCTTTACTTTTTTTTTTGCCGGATACTGGCTGTGATTATACATATATTGTCTTCTCATTATCATATTGGTTATTATATTTTTCCTCAGTAGGGCCCTGACCTTCCTCGTCACTACTCCATCGAGGTTAGGCTTGGCACTTACTGAGTACCGCCGTGGTGTACTCATGCTACTCTTCTGCACACTTTTGTTGTGCGGATCCAGGTACATCAGGACAGGCTCATATTAAGTGATACCAGCAGCACATTTGGAGACCTCGAGGTACGATTCGCTACGTCCGCGGATCCGGAGGCCCTCCTTCTATTCTGATGGTATTAGTAGATGTTTTCCCTCACTTCGTTGTTAGAAACTCTTTACACTTAGAGCCACAGTTGTATACTCTTTTTTTTAGTCTGTGTTGCCCGTGGGATTCTGGGTCTTGGTGGTGTTTTATACAGTGTGTTTGACGGATGTATGTGCCAAGTGGCACAGATTACATTTCCTTTTTATATTATATATCGGCCTGTAGTACCAGTTCAGCCCGAGAATGGGGCACCTGCTTCTGAGGATGAACAACGGAGGCTGGAGAGATTCAAGAAGTATGATCCTCCGGTTTTCAGCGGATTGGGTACATATGATGCCTTGGGATTTCTGGAGGATTGTCACCGCATTTTTCACACTATGGGTATTATTGAATCGAGTGGGGTTTCTTTTGCAGCTTTCCAGCTTTGGGGAGCCGCTTATGATTGGTGGCGTACATTTGAGTTGGACAGTCCGGACGAGGCTGCTTCTTTGACTTGGGCACGATTTTCAGCTATGTTTGAGAGGGAGTTTGTTCCCCAGAGCCTCAGGGACGCATGGCGTGAGGAGTTTGAGCATTTGCGCCGGGGTGCTATAACCGTCTCAGAGTATGCTATACGTTACACTAGGTTGGCTAGACATGCGCCAGCCCTGGTTTCTACTGTTCGCGAGAGGGTTCGCCGATTTATTGAGGGCCTTATTCCATCTATCAGATCTAGCATGGCTCGAGAGTTGGAGATAGATATTTCTTATCAGCAGGTAGTGAGCATTGCCAGAAGGGTAGAGGGTTTTCATACTAGAGATAGGGCAGAGAGAGAGGCCGAGAGGTCTCGAGAGTCGGGTCACTACTCTGGTGCCCTTACTTCAGCAGACGGTCGTTATTGTAGGGTTCATTCTGGTCGCCCTGTTCATTGAGCCTTGCCAGCAGCCGGTAGTACTCTAGCTCCACCAGCATCTCAGGAGCCTTATTATGCACCTCCAGTTTCTAGTATGCCTCCTGCACGGGGTACTTCCAGAGATCAGTCTAGCAGGGGTGGGCCCGGTCAGTCACAACCACCACGCCCTCCTAGAGCTTGCTTTGAGTGCGGGGACACCCGTCATTTGGTGAGGGTTTGCCCTAGGCTTGGGAGGAGTGCACCTCCACAGCATTCTCATCCGCAGCGTGCTCGACGAGATTCTTATGCTATTGTTCCTGCTCCAGCTGCTACCCTACCTACCCAGCCAGCCAGGGGCGTAGTTCGAGGAGATAAGGGTCGCCCTCGAGGGAGGGGCCGAGCCAGATTTTATGCTATTCCTGATTGTGCTGCGGCTATCGCCTCTAATTCTGTTATCACAGGTATTATATCGGTTAGCCATAGAGA
>JASVEL010009902.1:0-103287 GCA_032618575.1 Nicotiana noctiflora
CCATGGCGGTTGTGTTGTCGTCATTCTTCTGGCCACTGGTTTCACCTTTGCCCTACCTTGGATTTGGGCAATCTCTTTTGAAGTGACCTGGTTGATCACAATTGTAGCAATTTCCGGCTTTTGATTTGGATCGGATCTTTGACTTCCCACGAGCTGCGGATCTGCCATAGTTGCTTAAACTCCTTTGATAACTCCTGCCTCTACCTTCTGTGATGAGAGCCTGTCCTTGATTTTCAGGCTTCTTTCTCATCTTCTCATTGAGTAAAAAAGCCTATGTGACATCTTTCAACTCAATTGTAGTCTTACCATTCAGGATGGTAGTTGCCAAATTATCGTACGAAGATGGCAACGAGTTCAATAGTAAGATGGCTTTAACTTCTTCCTCAATTTTCACTCCGAGGTTGGCAAGCTGTGTGATTAGTCCGTTAAACATATTTAAATGTGATAAAAATGCATACCTTCACCCATATGTAGGGCGTATAACTGCTTCTTCGGGTACAATTTATTTGTCGGCGTTTTGGAAATGTATAGGCTTTCCAACCTTGTCCAAATTCATGTGCAATGACTTTATCAATGATGTTATTTACCACATCATCCGATAAGTGCAACCTGATTTCACTAGCAACTCTTTCATCCAAGTCAGCCCAATCCTCAGCTTTCATGGTATTACGCTTTTTGGCATCAGCATCTAGTACCTTGTGCAATCCTTGTTGGATGAGCATATTACTCATCCTTCTTTGCCATGTTGAGAAACCATTATCTCCATTAAGTTTTGCTACCTCGTACTTTACTCCGGACATTTTTGTTTTTTATCGAGTATAGTACTACTGACAGTGAATAGTATTTTAGTGAACGAGCAAAACCTGTGCTCTGATACCAGTTGTTGGGAATAAACCCCCCATAGAAATAATATTCACGGTAATAAAAGCGGAATAATAGTGTAGCACCGAGATACGGTAATTAACAAGAATAAAAGAGTAACAATAACACCAAAATTTTTTTACGTGGAAAACCCTTCTGAATAAGGGAAAAAACCACGGCCCCGAGAAGAGCAACAAATATTACTATAGTAAGGAATTTTAAACTTTGTAGGTCTGAGTAGAATAGTCCAAAGACTACTACAACACTCAAAAGAAATAATCCTCTTTTGATATTCCCACCTCACTACAATATCGTTCACTCTCTATTTTTCTCACAGACTATTTTGTTATACCCTGTGTGTGAAGCCTCACCCTTTCTTTCTAACTCTCAAATGTATTTCCTCTGAGATTGGTGATATAAAAAATAAGAGCCGAAACTCTCATTTTATAGGCAAAAACAAGCCTTTCATATTTGACATTTCAATATTCTGCAGCCTACTTTCTTCGACGGACAAATAAAACGTGGGTTACTGTTGCCTGTATTGAAAACTGAAGCAAGGAAGAAAACTTATTCCTTAAATTAAAGGGTTGGACCCACAAGAAGTTCATGACAGTTCTTCGATAATCTTGTTTTATATATCAAGACATTATTTTCTTCGATCTTACTCTATTAATAAGTCATTTCGTCAAGTTACTATCCTAAACCTGTTAATTCTACTTAATATTACGTATATCCAGTCTAGGTATGTAGGTCACATATCACATGCATCACTATTTGAATTTAGACTTTACGTTGATGGATTGTAACCTGGAAATTAAAGTACTGTGGTTTAACTGAAATTCTGAATAAAATATTATGTCATTATTAATTTAATTTTCTATATGGATAAATAGTACTATTACATTTGTTATTAGCATAGAAGTTTAAACACAGAAGAAATGAGATAGGAATCAAACAGTATCCAGATTCAGAAAGTTTCTTGGTTATATACAGTAAGACTCTGCTGTACAAAATTGACTCACTTGCTCATAGTACACTAAGACTTTCCTCTCTTTTCATTGACAAGAAAATAATGGAATAAAAACTAAAACATTAAAATGAGATCCTTCTATCAATGATCAATGATTAGATATCTACATATATAACACATTCCCTGAAATTAAAAAAACATCTGTGCTGAGGTCCATTTCAGCTGGATGATTTAACAGAGCTCATTTTAGAGGAAACCTTGAAATTTCCACTAAAATCTTGTGTAGTGCTTGAGGTTTTGACAGAAACGGCGAATGGTCGGAGCCTTTCATCTGGAAAACATGTTCAGGTGGATTTGAATCTATCATGGCCTCCTGAAGAGACACAGGAATTGCAAAATCTTCGAGTGTTTTTACATAGAATCTTGGGATAGAACCATAATTTGTTGCAGAAAGAGAAAGCTTCTCTGTCAAAGGTGCAAAAGGGATTGGCCTCATCAATACGGATGCTAATTCAACATCCTGAAATAAAGAAAAAAGTGTCAAAATGGCTTTCTCTATGTGAAAGTAAACTACTTGGAACAGAAATAATTCTTGTTCTACAATGTTGATTACTACAATACATACCTTAGCAGGTGTTTGATTGAACAAAACATCTTTCAATAATGATTTGTCGAAATCAATTGCAGTTGGAGGATGGCTCTTGCCATTTGCATAGAGAAACATTTGAGCTCGTTGACAAAGATTATCCGAGCCAAGCTGCAGAAACATAGGCAATAAAATTTGTTATCATGTCCATTGGATTACTACTATTGTAATTACTAGGTCGCGAAACTTAAACCTTCAGAACCAACCTGCATTGAGAACATATCAAGTATGCTTTGCTCATTCATCAACATTGCTGCAGCAATAAAAACCGCCTTAGATACTTTTGATCGATGCAACTCCATTGCGTAAGAAACACAAGCTCCTCCAATATCGTGGCCAACCAAGATGACCTGAATCAAGAAACAACCAATTTGCATGCCTTTAGCTTTTAAGTTTGAGAAAGCATCAGGAAATTCTTTAATTGAATAGAAACAAGGAGTAAGTGTTCGAACCTTATTTCCAACGGGGAGCTTTTCAAGGAAATTTGTGAGGGGTTTCACATATTCGGACAAAGTGGTAATGTTGTTGGAATCCAAAGAATGAGCACCAGAACCAGTTAAGTCTATGGCATCAACCTGATATCCACTTTCTTTGAGTAGAGTTGAAATTTTGTACCAACACCAAGCACCAAAACCGCCTCCATGGATGAGAACGAAATGCTTAGTCTCTAATTCTTCGAGTTCTGTACACTGAGAAGGCCAAAATATGTCACTCAACTATAATACTAAGAGATTATTGCTGCAGAACCTTGTAGAATTGATTCTTACTCTTTAGATTGCTAATTAATTTGTTTCGAGAAAGAGGTAACAATATCTTTACTGGGAATTACAAAAAAAGTTCATCAGCCAAACTGTCAAAGATTATTCACATAAGGAGAATGAGATGAAGTACAAAACTAGCATTTGAATATTCTGCAACTACTAGCAAGACTTAAACACCAAGACCATATTAGTATTGAAACTTCAACTCTGCCCCTTTTGCTTACAGCTTGTTTGGATGGTTGTTACGTATACGTATCATTTCATAATGTATCGTATGTATTGTATTGTACTATATCATTTGATAAAGATAATATTTGGATGGATTATGTTGTATTGTATTGTACTGTACTATATCGTTAGATAAAGACCATATTGGTAATAGGTAGACCATCCAAACAAGCTGTTAGTAAAAACATTATCTTTTAGTCTCTTGTACGCTAATTTGCTCTTCAGTCTCAGTTCCCCAAAAAAATAGAAGCTGCCTATATTTTTCTACTCTGAAAGAAAAAAAATAGCAAGTATGTTTCTCAAAACTACTATAACAACAAGTATAATCCCACATGTGGGGTACGGGGAAGGTAGATCGTACGACAAGACCTTCTCAAGAAAAGGTGAATATGTTTCTCAAAACTGATTAAATAATATTTCTTGGTGAGTTTTCAGTACACATGAAATTCCACTGTGTAAGACTTGACAAATCCTTAGGTCTCTAAAGAGCTACTGCAAATTGCTACCTCATGTCTTCATGAAAATAATTTATAAAACATCTATATGTTAATGTTAATCCTCTAATTTAATGAAATCTCAAAATAGATCTTAGAATTAATTTTGAGGGCAAGAAAAAAAGCAAGACCTGATTAGGAATCTCCAGTTGCAGAGGCAGAGAATCAGAGAGTAAACTCAGACGAGAACTTGAACTTCTGGGAATCCTCTTTTGCCTTTTAGATGTTGCTAAAGGGTCCCTTAAAGAAACGGAGCGTTCAAACTGAGTAAGTGTTCCATTTTGTTGATGGTGTTGAAGAAGCAAGGCTGCAGCAACTCGAGCCTGCTCTTTTATATAATCAGTATCAAGATTAGTCTCCTTTGGATATATTTTATCTGATCTTTGACTAGCTGATGAGCCAGGAAAATATGGAGGAGGAAGACTTTGTGATGATTTAGCTCTAGCTCTAGTTTTGTTTCTTTTGATAGCTTGATTTTGAGAGAAACATGCCATTGAATTCCCCATTTTTTTTTATTGTGTTTGAGAGACAAGTTTTTAAGATGAAATATATATGTTTGAGAGGAAATAAAAGGTGTTAGAGAAATGAAAGTTCCAAGAAATTGTTTGATTAATTGTAACAATGATTTGGAAGCAGACTGTGAAGGAGTTGAATTCTCAAGTCAATCTAGAAGCGCAGTACAATGTTGACCTTCCAATTATTTAAAAAGTTGTATCCAGAAAAAGTCCAACTAATACATAGCTACAAGAAATCTATTTTTTCTTGTTTGTTTAATCCGTTTGGCAATTAATCGATATTTCAGTATTTGCAAATGCATACTAGTTTGACTATGAAGTTTTAAAGTTTAAGGTGAAATACTGGTTTGAAGGTGTATTTTAAGTAAAATTAATAATACTTTATCAGAAGAAAAAGGTGGCTATTATTTGACATTTATGTCATAACTTGGTATATCATGACTTCATTCATGAAGATAAGTTATAACTCCATACATAACTCTTCCATAACAAGTGAATTGTACCTCCAATATATAACACTCCATACATATGGTAAAAGAAGAAAGTTATGAAACTCTTGAATAAAATGGAGTTAAAAGTCACACTGTTCACCTATAAAAGGAAGTGACTTGAGTACTTGACACCTTTTTTTTACACCAAAAAAAGTTGAGATTGAAAACCTTTAGGGTAAAGAGCTACAAGACTCCACAAGTGATCTTGTAGAAAACAACTAGGCAATTCGGAGCAGAGGCGGACCTATATGTATGGTAGAGGGGTCACGGGACTCTGTAAACATCAGAATTTTTTTTGTATATATACCTTGAGAAGTGCCTTTATATTTAATTGTGCACCCTAAAACACAAAAGCGTGATGGAGTCACAGGTCAAATGCCTTAAATATTAACTGTACCGTAGACTTTTCATTTATTTATATCTTGCCTTTTTAGCTTAGTATTCAACCCCCTCCAAACCTCCTTTATTTCTTTTAATTATTTTTTCAAATGTTTTTTGTTTTGATAAAACCCCAGACTTAAAAACTCTAAATCGCTTCTCTCTTATCTTTTCCCAAACTCCATACCCATCACCTCCTAACTCACTTATATATATGTTAGTTATCACCGAAAGTTTGTCAGCATCCGGCGGCACCCAACAACTATTGATAAAGTTCTACACTAATAATGCTCATTATCTTTAAATCATGGGTCCGCCTCCGATTGGGGATGGTAACACACAACCGATCTTATAAAAAGGTATATCGAATTCCGCATAATCTCCAAATACTTTCCTTTATTTGTATCAGAGCAAGGTTATATGTGTTTATCTTCCACTACTGTATGAACATGAGCAAATAGATATTCATCTGGAATGTAAGTTGGCCACCATATGATTCTATGATATGCTATGGTGGATTGTAAGTAAGACAGCATGCAGAATCTATTACAAGAAGTGAAAATATCTCTAACCTATATAGAGACTATTAGAGAGGCAGCCCCTCCCCCCTCCCTCCACCCCCACCCAAAAAAAAAAAACAAATAAAATCAAAACTTTCAAGATTTCTCATAATTTGACTGCAAAATAAGCTGAAAGGGTAAAATTTCACACACTTGGATGACTTGGAGGAATGCAAATAGGAAGCAATGACATCATATCTTTAAACTTACAAATTCAAATAACATATATCGACATAAGGGGGCGAACTCTTTATCGGAAGAACAATGGACGCGGAATTTCTTTGTCACACAATATAAAAGAAGAAACGAAAATTAGATTTAAAAAAATAAATTGCTGGAGATGATTTAGCTTCCAAAATTGATCAAATTGAGCATTGATACAAATTGCCCAACAAACTGTTACAAATGGTGTATGAATCATAAGCACTCCCAAGAAAAAGGACAAGGGATCAAAGGAACTACTGTACATACTGTCTGTGATAGATAGTAAATAGACAATGAAAAAAGAGGAGGAGAATCTCCACTTGAATAATTTACATACTTCCCAACTTTTCGAAATTGTAGCCTTTCTCCCACTTCTTCTTCTCTTAACTTAATAGAGGAAAGAAATGAATGCACAGTTGACCAAATCTTGTGAGGCAAAACATGATGTCTAAACTCATTCACCTACTAGTATGTACACTAGCAAGATCGAAAAATTGGACGTTGTTCAGTGATCAGCTACATATCATAAAGCTCCACATTTTGGCTGGATTGTTTGATGTTGGACCAATATGCATCGTTGGCTGCTATCCGTCTCGTGATTTATAGGATGCCTTATGAATACTGTCAGAAATCGTTTGAGCAACAATGCTCTTTCCATTTACAGTTAGCCTAGCAGCCAAATGCTAAAAACAGTGGCTTTTCCAGTACTTAGAGCAGCAACTAGGTCAGGTTGGACACTTGTAGCAGCTGTTTGGCGACATAGAACACATGACATGACGGATCCAGGATCTAGAATCACAGGACTAATCATTCAGAATGGGTGTGATTGTACATATTAAAATTTGTTTCTATATGTATGCATTGTTCGAGCAGAAAGCAATGATTTCACTTGAATCGCACACCCACCTTAGATCCTACTCTGCTGGGCAACGTTGGATGCTAAAAGTAGCAGCTTGATTAGTTTCAGCAGTATCCCTATCTGCTCGGAAACTTATGGCAGCAACCAGACCAACTTAACCACTTACAAGAGCAACATATCCAGCTTGACCACTTACAAGATAAGCAACCTGAGCACTTAAAGCAACTGCTTGGCCACTTAGAGCAGCAAGACCCGCAACTACCATGGGAATAGAAGCACAATGGCCATATGGACTTCTTTCTTGTGTAATAAACAATATGGCAGAAAGGTTCGGCGGACTTCCCACTTCTGCAATAAACAATTTTAGATTCCTTAAACACTAAAACACATGATTGCGAGCTCATATATCTGCAAATAAATGACATCTTCAACTTGCATGCCCATAAGATAGAAAAGGAGGTTAATATATTATTTGGAACTCAAAAGCAATAGAATCCCAGAAACACTGTGCTTATGAGACGTTAATGAGTAAGTGATCAAAGAAACCTACAAACACCAGACCCAAACCGAACCCTTAAACACAGAAAAGATCTAGCGGATGAGGTGGAGAAATTAGAAATTGTATAAAAACAAAGATCTCTATGTGGGTACAATTAAACTAAAAATATATGTATGTTTATTTTTAACTAGGACAACAATCAATAGAACTTTCGATTGGATCGCTCAAGCTGAACTGCATGGTTTTGATGTTGCACACGTTCCACGCTATGCTTTGCAGAGTTCTTTGGTATGTTTAGATCTGTTGATGAACTCTAAAATCACCAATAATCTCTCATGTAGTGCATTTAAATTGGAGACATGAGAATGAAAGACATTTTAACTTGAAAGACAAGTTAAATTGACTTGACCGCTATATTGATGATGCTCACAGGAAATTAAATGTACACTGCGACATACATAATTAATGAAGCAAGATGTTTGTATGGCTTAGCGAAATAGCAGGAAAAAAATGTACATGTGCTAAACAATTAACTATAAGAATTAAGCCGCTGCTTCTTTTACAACAACAACAACAACAATCCAGTATAATCCCACTTAGTGGGGTATGGGGAGGGTAGTGTGTACGCAGACCTTATCCC
Source organism: Nicotiana noctiflora (assembly GCA_032618575.1). Lineage (NCBI taxonomy): Eukaryota > Viridiplantae > Streptophyta > Magnoliopsida > Solanales > Solanaceae > Nicotiana > Nicotiana noctiflora. The sequence continues at coordinate 8,107 of JASVEL010009902.1, forward strand.
TACCCTAGGTAGAGAGGCTGTTTCCAAATAGACTCCCGGCATCCTTCCCTCCAAGAACTTCCCACCTTGCTCTTGGGGAGACTCGAACTCACAACCTCTCGGTTGGAAGTGGGGTTGCTTACCATCAGAACTTCCCACCGCTGCTTCTTTTACTGAATAGAAAAAAAGATGGGAAAATAAAGCAGATGCTTCTTTTAGTGAATAGCAGAAAAAGATGGGAACAGGTACTCACACTGGAAAAGCTAAAGATGTACCACTCCCGTCAGAATGGTGAATTGTGCTGTAGGAGTCTGTAAACCCTTCATTAACTTTGGAATGGCCAATGGTAGTTGAATATTCTGCGTTCTGTCCTACTTTTATTTCCTCTTCAAAATGGAGTTCTTTCTTAATTGGTTCATGTTGACTTCCTGCTTCAATAAGGTTGTTTCCAGTTACCACACCTCTTTCTGTATCACAGATCTTTTCTGTATGTTTTCCTCCTTTTACAGTTGGAGAGTCCCTAAAGCTAATTAGCTTGCCGGACTTATTAACTTCTTCAGATCTGTCTAATTCTACGCACTTGTTTTTTAGTTCCCCAGATTTATGAAGTTCCCCTGACTTCCAGATATCTCCACCCATCAATAGAATATGATCCCTCGAAAGACTGGCGTTGATACTAAACAATGACTCATCAGAGGCAGCACTCCATTCCTTAGGTGTTGAGGATATACTTCCAAAAATAGAAGACGGCACTCTGTTGGGATCATAACCTCCTTGCCTCTCCATCATTTGGATAGAAGGAGATTTTGTGATTGACACGGTTGGCAATAAAGATTCATCAGAGATTTCTGAAATCTGCGAGGTGGAGCTTGTTGATGTATTCAGTTCCAATTTACAGAACATACCATTCAAATCGTTGTAGTCATCTTTGGATAACGGTTTGGCATCCCTAGAATATTTAGAAGATGGTACAGCTAATGAGATAGAGTTGGATGCTATTTTTGGATTAACTAAGATGAAATCATCCGAGGAAGAACCAGATGAGGATGAAAATATGGAACGGGAAAGTTCTGAACTTTGACTTGATCCCGAAGCACTTTCATTTAAGATGGCATCTGAACTTGTTCTGCTTTCACTCTCATTTTTAGAATCCAGAAGAAAGATTATTGGTGAACTGGCCTCAGTTTCATTTTCAGTAACCACTGTATCTGTTCGAGAATGGTTACAGGTTCCACTTCCATATTTAGGGTCCATGCCTAGAATAAAGCTAAAATCACCTGTAGAAAACCATCAACTTGTTTAGATGCACAAACAGAGTCCAGTCAGTCCTAATATGATAACAGGATTAGAGATGCGATTAATTTATTGTTTGAGGGAAGCAATGTAACACTCGCAATGAGCACTATCTCATGCAAAAAAGAAGCACCTAGGTCAAACTCCTGATTACTAATGGCTGCCTTTTCCTAGGTTCATTCAAAAATAGAATGCACTTGGAAACAAAGGCGGATCCAAAATTTAAACTTGATAGCTTAAACCTTTACGGCTATTTGACTGAACTTATTGTTCTCCAGGAATTACGGGTTCAGAGTTTAATATTTGTCGAAGTTTTAGCCATTTTTCACGAAAGTAGTGGATTCAATTGAACATAGGCTGCATCCGCCTCTACATGGAAAGTGAACTTCATTAGAAAGACCCATGACATAATGTTTGCAGGTTTACTTGGCCTACTTTCAAGATGCTTTAAAGTTCAATATGCGATCATTGTGTTAATCGACAATCTATGTACCGTAACTGCGAGAATGCACAGGAAATTTTTTTAATTTTTTAACAATGATACAATGAGCCCTATATATAATACATATTCTACTCCTACTACATATAAGACTAGGACATACTCTACTCCTACTACATGTAGGAAATATGACTATTTATATATAACTATCGAACACTCCCCTTCAAGCCGGTACATACAAATCATATGTACCGAGCTTGTTACATATGTAACTAATACGATGACCAGCGAGGGACTTAGTGAAAATATCTGCAAGCTGATCATTCTGACATACAAAGCCACTAGACTCCCCATGAGCAATAAAACCAAGTGGTTGCTGATGAGCAGAAGTTGGCTGAAAGGTCGCCGGAAAAATTTGAAAATAGTGAGACTAAGTCGAATTCCAAACTACAAAATAGGTTCTAAAACACCACTAGAAAACAGAAACTTTTCTGAAAATTACTCTTCACGCCGGAAAAAGTGCATTGTTCATGCTAGAGAAAATAAAAATTGTCAGATTATGATATTATTTATATAGGTAGGCTCGGAATCACTGGACGAGTAAGTTGTCCTGAAGAATTTGTCAAAAAATGGACGGCATGGCTCACACGCGCCGGAAAAGTTATTGTAGCTTGCCGAAACTCTAGTTCTAGGGGCGCCTTGAGGTGCGTGACCTTCTGTCCGAGAGATTGACTGGGGTTTTATCACCTGACTTTTTCGAACAAGATGTAGTGTTGCTTCTCGCACAACACTTAGGAGATAACGTAAATTAATTTTGAGTCGTCAACCGGAAAGACGCACAGTGACTCACTTTTCTGTTCAGATGGGACTAGAGTTTCTAGAGTTTGGTCGCACAAGGGCTTCAATTTTGATGGTGGTACTGGTATATGCATAGTACCACTGTAGCAATGATGAACCTTGGGAACAAGACGAAGTTGCTGAAAAATTGCCCGACAATGAGAACTTTCTTCCCGAATGTCACTAGAACGACACACAATGATAACTTTCTCCGCTGATATATGTGAGAATGCACTAGAGAAAAATCTATCTTTTTAACAATGATACAATGAACCCTATATTTTATAATACATATTCTACTCCTACAACATATGGAATGTGACATATTCTACTCCTACAACATATAGAACTAGGACTATTACACATAACTATCTAACTGTAACTGCCATCTTATGCTCTTGGCCTAAAGCTCCTGATGCTTCCATTTGCTCATCGACATAAAATGAAAGTTGAAAGAAGGGACTGACAGAAACTTTTCATCACATTTATCTACGTATTCTATCAATTTTTTTTAACACAGTAAAGTATAAGCAAAAATCATTTATGAAATGGAAGTCATCTCCAAAAAGTGATCTATAACTCAGAACCATTACCTAATGCAAATACCACTTTTTAATGCCAATATCTTCCTATGAATGGAGCTGCATCAGATGAATATAGCCAAAGTGCAACCGGCAGTTTCACCATTTTGACAATAGAATCTATAACCACCCAATAAATGTTTCTCTAAAAGGGAAGAAGACAATAAATCAGCAAATCACAGTGAGCAACAAGAGGCTTGAATGTAAATGAACCCAACAGTCTTAGAGTTTACGGCAAACACTAATGACATAAAACAAAAAATGACTATTTTGTTCTAGAACCTGTCAATCAAACATAACGGAATGCACTTGGAAAGTGAACTTCATTTAAGGAGACCCATGAGACAAAGTTTGCATGTTTACTCAGCATCCTAGACTGGACCGCTCGCTGTCTATCGTTTTATGTGTTGTCATTTTTCAATTCAAGCTGTACCATGACGACCTTACTATATCCTTACAAAAACTTCCTGATGCTTCTAGAAACTGAAACAAAGTACCGACAGAAACTTTTCATAAACTTATAAGCTTATTCGATCAATGTTTATTTCCAATCCCAAATAAATTGAGAGAAATATGAATCCTTACTATACATTTAGCTCTACTCGTGTCCATGTCAAGCTGATACAATGAAATAATTCTCGCTTATTGCAAAAAAGAAAAAAAGGAATCTATGATACCAGAGTTTCTCTAAATCTTACACTTATCCCCCCACTGACACACGAGTTCCCAATCAAACAAACAACATTTGACTTAACGTAACTGAAACAACAACTACAACTTAAACAAATTTGTTGGTATCTCCTACATGGATTTAGCTAAGTCCATATTGATCCTATCATTTCCTCTCCAGTTTTACTGCAATCAAAATCACTTTTCAAACAAAAAAGAAAGTCATTTATGAAATGAAAGGTAGGTTCCGGTGTCTTGTGTGATAAGAATGTACCGTTGAGACCTAAAGATATAAGTTCTACAAGGTTGTAGTTAGACCGATTATGCTGTATGGAGCAGAGTGTTGGCCTGTCAAGAACACTCATGTTTAGAAGATAAAAGTAACTGAGATAAAGATGTTAAGGAGGATGTGTGGGCATACCAGGTTGGTTCGGGTGTGTTAAGAGGATTAGTATAAAAGCCCCAGTGAGAAGGTGCGAGAAGTTAGCCTCAATGGGTATCACGATGGGTAGAGGTAGGCCTAAAAAGTCTTGGGGCGAGGTTATTAGGCGGGAGATGGCGCAGTTGGAGCTGACCGAGGACATGATCCTAGATAGTAGGGTGTGGAGGTCGAGGATTAGGGTAGAAGGCTAGTAGGTAGTCGCGCATACCTCTTTGTCCCTCCTAGTTCGCTAGTATTAGTGTTAGTATGATATAATTTTATTCATAGATTGCTATTACTACCTAGAGTTAACTGCTTTCTTGGCTTTGGTATTTTTTTATCTTGTTGTTATTCCTTCTTGTTGCCATTACTTTTGTCATCCATTCTCTAGTCGAGGGTCTATCGGAAACAAACTCTTTGTCTTTCTAGGGTAGGGGTAAGGCTGCGTACATCTTACCTTCCCAAAATCCCACTTATTGGAAATTACTGGGCTTGTTGTTGTTGTAGTATTTATGAAATGAAAATTATCTGTGATAAATGAATCTGTAATAAAAAATCATTACCTGATGCAAATAGCAGTTTAATGCCAATGCCCTCTCCTATAAAGGGGCAGTACCGGCAATACCTTTCAACTTTTTCCCCAAGCAGAATCTCTAAAAGGTAAAAAAGGAAAATTAGAAATCACAATTATAACAAGATTAACGTCAGTAAAGTAACTCCAAAAATCAAAGGTTTAGGCCAGAAACAGATGACCAGAAAAAACAAGAAATACATGTCAATCTGGGATTTGCCTCAAATTAAAACATCCAAACTCTATTGGCCAAAAAGTAAGAAATGAAGATTTTACTGTGGGATTTTTCTGAATTAAAACATTTTACCTAGTAAGTGAATCTTAGATTCTTATTTTCTTTCTTGATCCTTATTCAGCTTTTATAATTCGTTCTTGGGGTTCATAATTTCTTAATTAATCCGGGTGGGATATGATGAATTTCTGCAAGGATCAAAGAAAAGGAGGATTAGGGTTTTTTTTGGGAGGAAATATGATAAGAAATGTTGGGAAGGTAAAGAGTAGGCTTCGGAGTCATCACTCTCTTATTCTTGAATAACGAACTTCAGTTTTGTTTGGCGCCAGCCAATAACTACCTTCATCACGTGCTCTACACGTGCATTTGAACACACACAGTTTATGATTCATAATCATTATGTTAAAATAAATAGTCCAACAATTTAAAATTTATATTAAATCATTAATTTTGTGCCATCACAATGTTAGCAACATTCTCGTAGTGTACGAGTTCGAATCACAATTAAAGAGAAGTTAATTCGTTTTTAATATTTGAAAAAATCATACCATAAAAAAGAAGCTAACACCAAAAATTCCATTAAGGCGGATCGGAGAGAGTATTACTCAAGGGAAAGCTTAGCAAATACCATGCACATGAAACTATTTACCTGCTCCTACCCTTTTTTCTAATTCCAGCCAAATAAAGTCAAATTAAGCTACTATAAACCAAGACAATTCAAGCCAATGCCAAGCCAATTTAACCAAAATCAAGCCAAGTCAAATAAAATAAAATCAATTCAAGTGAAGCCAAACAAAACCAAGCCAAATCAAGTTAAGCTAAGCCAAATGGATAAAAAAAAGTTGGGATGGGTGGGTAGGTCCTAGGTAGGGATAATTAATTTTAATTGGGTTGATATATATTATGATTAGTCTTTAAATAGGTCGGAAATGGTAAATATTTTAAGCTCAATGGGTATTTTGCATAAATTGCTTAAGTTTTCTTAAGGAAAGAGCAAAGTCCATTATGGACAAGTTACCGTAAAAATGTTGGAGCTAATTATGCAAAAATGGAAGCCATAGATGAAGAGAGGAAGAAGTATCCAGATGAAAGAGATGAACGAGAACACTTAGGGCAAATTAAGTGTTGTCGGAGAAAACAAAATCTTTTGTTTTCTAATGTCTCCAACTCATCTCAGCCGTCCAATTCTGAAATATCTCAACCGTTCATCTCATGAAAACACTAGATCAGCACCGTTTGATAAGAAGCCTAGGATACCAATTTATTGTACATAAGAACACGTGTAGCTGTTATTTACTGTTATTTTTATTCTTTTGCAGATACAAATTAGTTAGGAGCAAGCCAATAGGAGGAATACAACTGTACAGTAGTATAACAACTTTTATTCCTTTATCTATGTATATATAGGCATACAAATTCTGTGAATAAGACATATAGAAAATTCTCTTCTATATTCTCCTAATTATTCTTTCATGGTATCAGAGCACTAAGGCTCGATCCATCATCACCCTCATCCTCTTCTCTACAGATCTTGAATCATGCCTGACAACACTGAGCAAACAATCACCCAAGCAACTGCTGGTGCAGAAACCATCATTGACTTAAATCATGCTTATTTTCTTCATTCCTCTGATTCACCAGGAATGTTGCTTGTCAACTTTTTCTTCGATGGCAGAGATTTTCAAGGTTGGAGAAGATCAATTCTCATAGCCCTCTCTGCCAAGAACAAAATAGGCTTCAATCAATGGTGCTTGCCCAGCTCCATCTGCTGCTTCAAAGGATTTTCAGCCTTGGAGTAGATGTAATGATATGGTTACATCTTGGCTGCTCAACTCACTGTCCAAAGACATATAGGACAGTGTCATATATTCAAAATCAGCCAAGGATATGTGGACAAGTTTAAAACATAGATTTGGTCAATCAAATGGAGCTAAGTTATACCATATAAGGAAGGAATTATCAGGTTTGGTACAAGGCACAAATAATAGAGCAAACTACTTCACAAAGCTTAAACGATTGTGAGATGAATTGGATTCTCTAAATTGTGATGTGAAATGCACTTGTTTATGTGTGTGTGAAGGAAAACAGAAATTAGAAAAGTCACTAGAAGATGAAAGACTCATTCAATTTCTTATGGGTCTAAATGACAGTTATGGGCAAGCAAGAGGAAACATCATCATGATGAATCATCTACCAAACATAAATCTAGCTTACTCTCTTGTTCTACAAGATGAAAGCCAAAGAGAAATATATGCTAACCCACTCATTTGCCCTGATTCATCAGCCTTTATTGCCACAAACCAAAGCAACTTTGCACAAAGAGGGGGAAAATAGAAGGGATATGTTCAGTATACAAAACCAGCAATGCAAAAGGGAAACAACAGTGGTCTTCAAAAGGGTACAGTTTTCAGAGGAAAGAAAAGCAAGTTTAATCCTAATGTTTCATGTAGTCATTGCAAAAAGGTAGGTCACACTGTGAATGACTGTTATAGGATAATTGGTTTTCCAGAGGATTTTGAGTTCACAAAAGGAAATCCAATGCAAATCAAGGGAAATGGAGCATTTCAGATGGAGCAAACAGAGCAGAATAATGCAAATCAATCTGAAACAATAAGTCAGCATCTGTTACAGGAGCAGTTCTCTCACCTAATGCAGATGATTAAACAAGTTAAGGTTGCAGAAACAGGAAACTCAGGAGCAGAAATTAATGCCAATGCTGTTGTTGGTACTATTGAGAGATATTCAGGAAGTTGTTTTTCAGTTTTTAATTCCAGTACATGGATTATTGACTCTGGGGCCTCTGAACACATGTGTTTTGACTCTAATGCCTTTGTTTCTTTAACTGCTCTATCAGTCCCTTTGAACATAAATCTACCTAATTCATTCAAAGTCACAGTCACTCACATAGGAAGGATTTCTGTCATGCCTGATTACATTCTTGAAAATGTATTACATGTGCCTAGTTTCAGATATAACCTTTTGTCTGTTAATAGGTTTTGATCGTAGTTTCAGAAAATCCTCTTTTTCACTTCTTCCTACTGTTTTCTTCATGCCCTTTCAATGAAGAGGGCACAAGTTTTTGGTGAAGCTAAAGAAGGTCTTTACCTCTTGAAGCCAACTCAACTTAAGAATAAAGCAAAAATAGAGTCAACCATTTCTTCTTCACAAAATGTCATTAGTGATTCATCAGTTTCTTTTCCTTTCTCAGCAAATATAGAAACAAATGTAAGACTTTGGCATATTAGACTAGGGCATTTGCCTTTTTCGTCAATGAAACATCTGAATTTTATCTCTTTGCCTTCTAAATCTGAATGTTTCTGTGATATTTGTCATAAGGCTAGGCAAACCAGAATTCCTTTTACTCTAAGTAAAATTAAAACAACAAGGCCTTTTGAGTTAATACATGTTGATGTTTGGGGACCTTACAAGGTAACCACTTATAATGGTTTCAGATATTTCTTAACTGTGGTAGATGACTACAGTAGAGCAGCCTGGACTTTTCTCATGCGCACCAAAAGCAATGCTTTTGGGGGACTGAAAATTTATTTCACAATGGTGGAAAGACAATTTGAGATGAAGGTGCAGAAATTAAGAACAGACAATGCATTTAAACTTGGCAAAGGTTCTCAGGAAGCAGATTTCCTTGCTTCACAGGGAATATTGCACCAAACATCATGTGTAGGAACACCTCAACAGAATGGGGTGGTTGATAGGAAGCATAGACATTTACTGGAAATTGCAAGAGCTTTGCTGTTTCAGTCTAAGCTTCCTCTAATCTACTGGGGAGAGTGCACATTGACAGCTACTTACCTAATCAACAGGTTGCCTTCCAAAGTACTCAAAGGTAATTCACCTTATTTTGTGTTATTCAAACAACAACCATCTTATGAAGCATTCAAGTGCTTTGGTTGTCTTTGCTATGTGTCTACTTTGTCTAGTGGAAGGGGCAAGTTTTGATCTTAGAGCCAAGCCTTGTGTGTTCTTAGGATATCCATTAGGACAAAAAAGGTACAAAGTTCTGGACTTGGATACTAAAAGGGTATCAGTTTCAAGAGATGTTCATTTCTATGAAAATCAGTATCCATTTACCTATACCACCTTGTCCTCATCCTCCACTTTCCCAATTCCTATACCAACAGAACATGATCCACTCCCAGAACACATCTTTCACATTCCTACCACATCCTTGGAACACTCTACATCAACATTCCCATCCATACACCAAGACATACCTGCCACACCACAGTCATCTTCCACTTCTGACTCAAGGTCTCATTCCCCTTTACCCATAAACTAGCCAGAAGTCAGAAAATCTACCATAACTCATAACACTCTAGCATACCTACAGGACTATATTTGCAATTCAGTATTTATAACTGATCTAACCAGCTCCTGTTTCATAGAGCCAGTCCAGCCTAATCTACTACCTTTTACAGCCCTTTCAGTTGCCAACCAATCCTTAATTAATTCCACTTCCTACCTTACAGGACCTACCTCATATTCACAAGCAATGTTGCACCCAGGGTGGAAAGAAGCCATGGACAGGGAATTAGAAGCTCTTGTTTTGAACAAAACATGGGAAGTAGTCCCTTTACCAGCTGGGAAGAAAGCTCTTCCCTACAAATGGGTCTATAAAGTGAAATACAAATCAGATGGTTCTTTAGAAAGATTCAAGGCTCGTTTGGTTATTAGAGGAGACACACAAAGAGAAGGCATCGACTTCAATGAAACTTTTTCTCCAGTTGTCAAGATGACAACAGTCAGGTGTCTCCTTACCATTGCAGCAAAGAAAGGATGGAAGGTGTCACAATTGGATATGAACAATGCCTTCCTGCATGGAGATTTGCAGGAAGAAGTATATATGAAATTCCCAGCAGGAACATCTCCACCTTCACCCAATCATGTATGTCTTTTGAAGAAATCCCTATATGGGCTGAGACACGCCTCACAACAGTGGTATGCTAGACTCACTGCAGCCCTGAATTTCAAGGGATACTCACTTTTTTTAAATGATTACTCTTTATTTTTTAATACATCAGCAGGAATTACTACTATAGTTATTGTCTATGTCGACGACATTCTAATAACAGGGAATGACTACAATGAGCAGACAGAACTTAAGGGCTTTCTTGATTCTGAGTTCAAAATTAACGATCTTGGGGAAGCACATTATTTCTTAGGTTTTGAAATTATCAGAGAGAAACAAGGTATTATTTTAACTCAGAAATGTTATAACTTGGATCTCTTATATGAGTTTGACTGCATGAAGATGAAACCAGCTTCTTCTCCTTTAGATCCAACTCAGAAGCTTCGATCAGATCAAGGGGCTTTGCTTCAAGATCCAACCTTCTATCACAGGTTGCTGGGAAAATTAAATTTCCTCACTAACACTCGACCAGATCTCTCTTTTGATGTGCAGCACCTCAGCCAATTCATGCAAACTCCTCGCAAACCGCATCTCGGTGCTACATATCATTGTCTCAGATATCTCCTCAAAGACCCTGGTTTGGGATTACATTTGAACTCACGACCCAATTTCCAGCTGCTAGCCTTCTGTGATTCCAATTGGGGATCTTGTCCTGAATCTCGAAGATCTATTAGTGGTTTCTTCATCAGCTTAGGCGGATCTCCCGTTTCATGGAAATCAAAGAAGCAATCTTCAGTTTCACTTTCCTTTGGTGAAGCAGAATATCGTTCTATGCGAAGGGTCACAGCTGAAATCACCTGGTTGGTATGCTTATTGAACGATCTCTCCATTTCTCCCACTTTACCCATTAATCTCTTCTCTCACAGTCAAGCGGCCATCCACATCGCAAAAAATTCGGTCTTCCACGAGCGTACCAAGCACGTGGAATTGGATTGTAACTTTGTTCGACAATAATTTTTGGCAGGTATCATTTCCCTCTCTTTTGTTCCGTCCACATCATAGTTGGCGGACATTTTCACAAAGCCCTTAACTGGGCCATCTCACAGCTCCATTATTGGCAAGTTGGGAGTGATTCCTATCCCTTCCAACTTGAGGGGGGTGTTGGAGCTAATTATACAAGAATGGAAGCCATAGATGAAGAGAGGAAGAAGTATCCAGATGAGAAAGAGATGAAAGAGAACACTTAGGGAAAATTAAGTGTTGTCAGAGAAAACAAAGTCTTTTTTTTCTAATGTCTCCAACTCATCTCAGTCGTCCAATTCTGAAATATCTCAACCGTTCATCTCATGAAGACACTGGATCAGCACCGTTTGATAAGAAGCCTAGGATACCAATTTATTGTACATAAGAACACATGTAGCTGTTATTTACTGTTATTTTTATTCTTTTGCAGATACAAATTAGTTAGGAGCAAGCCAATAGGAGGAATACACATGCACAATAGTATAACAGCTTTTATTCCTTTATCTATGTATATATAGGCATACAAATTCTGTGAATAAGACATACATAAAATTCTCTTCTACATTCTCCTAATTATTCTTTCAAAAAATGGAGTATACAATGGCGTATACATGATACTTTACAAGCAGTGTCATTTTATTTATAAGTAAAAAAATGGTGAACAAATAAATAACTATAATAACATCATATTAAAGCATACAATTTAAAATAGTACAACAATTTAAGTCTTTGTTCTTCTAAAGCAATCTTTACTAGTTCTGATGTTTGAATAGTAAGCAATTCTTACTATTTGCCCGAAGCAATCTAAAAGTAGTCTCTTTATATACATTAATTAATATATAAAGAGGAAAATTTAGAAAACCGCTCTAATACCAACTCAAATGGGAATAAAATTATCAATATTATTCCTTTATGCATGAGCTAATTTATCTTAATTAGAAAAAAAATAAAAAGGTTTAATAGTTTCTTGTACAGAAAGAATCAATCATATTCTAAGGTAACAAATATTTATATATAATAAAAGGAGGAACAAAGTCATCATATTAAGCCAAGTGGAATATCAATAAGATGCTAAGTGTAGGTTTTTAGGACAAAGCTCCAACACAATTGGAGTTTTATAATATCTTAAATAACAAAACGAACAAAATGTGACGACCCAAAGGATCATCACCCGTTTTCCTCATTTGTTCCGCGCTTTCGAGGCCTTGAAAACCTTATTTTATATTATCTCGATTTACATTCGTAGTCCGGGCACGTAGCCAGAAAATTTTTGTATTAGAATCTGTGAATTCTATGGAAAATTTGAAGAAATTTGATATTAACATTGATATAGTTGATTTCGGTCAACATTTTTTTTAAATGGACCCGGATCCGAGATCGTACGGTCCCAAAAGGTCCATAGGAAAATATGGGACTCCGACATGCGTCCGGAGTCGAATTCCGAGGCCAAGAGCCCAAGATATGAATTTTTCTGTTAAATTATTTTGCTGAAATTATTAATGAAAATGGAAATAAAAATTGATTAACCAATCATGGTATCGGGCTCGTATTTTGGTTCCGACACCTGGTACAAGTCTTATATATTATTTAAGTACTTCCTGCAAAGTTTGATGGAATTTGAACGTCATTTGATGTGTTTTGAACCATGAGTTCCAAATTTGAAAGTTTATGAAGTTTAAAAGAAGAAATCATGAAACTGAGGCTTAATTCTATGAAAACGATGTTATATTGTCGATTTGATCGCGCGAGCAAGTTTGTGGTATGTTTTGGAGGTTGTGTGCATGTTTGGTTTGGAGCCCGAGGGCTCAGGTAAAGATTTCATAGGCAATTAGAGCAAATTTTGAAAAATAACACAGCTGGTATTTTTCCCCCAGCTGATATCTTCGCAATTGCGAAGAAATGCTCGCAATTGCGAGCAATCCCAAAAACAGCCGAGGTTAGCAAATGCAAACAAAACGTTGCAAAAGCAAAGTGGTCCAGGATTGGGCCTGACTCGCAAATGCGAATAAGGCTTCGCAAATGCAAAGCAGCCCACAAACGCCTTACGTTCGCAAATGCGAACAAAGTGTCGCAAATGCGAGGCTACCCTGTATTGGGCTTAGTTCACAAATGCAAACGTATTCTCGCAAATGCATGTTCCGCAGCCCATAGTGTCATGTTCGCAATTCCCATATCCGCAGTTGTGCAATCTGATACTTAAACGATTTTAAACCTCTTTTTCACCATTCTTTCAAAACCCAAAACACCACACACGATTTTCCAAGAGCAATATCACTCCAAATCACTTGTAAGTCAATTTTTACTCAACTCTTTCAATTCCTAACATCATTAAACATATTTTCCATGAGAAATCAAAGGTTTTTATGGTTGAAATTGTTGTTTTTGGGTAGAACCTAGGTTTTTCATAAATTGGAGAATTGGACCTCGATTTGAGGTCCGATTTCGAAATAAATCATATAATTGAACTCGTGAGGGAATGGGTAACCGGATTTTGTCCGAACCCCGAGTTTCGACCACGTGGGACCGGGGGCGTTTTGGAAAATTTTGGGTAAAACTTTAAGAAAACTATTTTTATGCATCCAAACCAATTTATATAGTATTTATTAAAGTAATTGAACCAATTGTGATTAGATTCGAGCGAGTTGAAGGTTGACTTTCGAGGTAAATGGATAGTTGAAGGTTAATTGGACTTCAAGGCTTTGAGGTAAGTGTTTGGTATATCCTAGCTTGAGGGAATAGGATTGAATGTGATAATTGCTAATTGCTATGTGATCGAGTATAGTGTATAGGCGTGGTGACAAGCATCTATACACTGGCGTCTAGCATGACCATGAGTCGTTTGTTGATACATGTTGTGAGTTAATGTGAAATGTTCTTAAGTCATGTTCTTGAGCCCTTGCCGGGTTGTGAAGGTTGATTATTGTTTCCCTAGCCGGGACTTTGTTGTATTGTTATTGTTGTTCCCTTGCCGGGATATTGTTATGATTATTGTTTCCCTTGCCGGGACAGTTCATATTACTTGTTTCATTCTTTTACCCTTGATTGTGATTGTTATTTGGGTGAGGAAGAGTGATAATGCACGAAGGGTGATGCCGTGCCATTTTTACTTATGTTCGCACGAAGGATCATTCCGTGCCTTGTTTTACTGTTTATGCACGAAGGAACATTCCGTGCCGTTGTTACTTAATTTATGCACGAAGGATCATTCTGTGCCATGTTTATTATTTATGCACGAAGGGACATTCCGTGCCGTTGTTATTTAAACCATGCACGAAGGATCATGTCGTGCCATGGATGTGAGGATGAGAGTAAAAGCACGAAGGGTGATGCCTGTCACACCTCTTTTTTACGCACCCGTGAGGATACAAAGAGTTTTTCCAATTAAAGGACAATCGAGATGGGATTTATTTTAATTATTTCGGAGTCGCCACTTGGGAGATTTATGGTGTCCCAAGTCACCGGTTAAATCCCGAATCGAGGAAAAGAATGACTCTATTTAACAGTCCGCGAACCAGAAATCCGGATAAGGAATTCTATTAACCGGGAGAAGGTATTAGGCATTCCCGAATTCCGTGGTTCTAGCACGGTCGCTCAACTGTCGTGTTTGGCTTATCTATCTGCTTTTTACAATTATGTACTTAGTGCAAGTTAATACCCTTTTACCGCTTTTATTATTGGTTGTGATTTACGAAAGAGAAAGTTGCTTAAAAATATGCTTTCGAGTCACGTCACATGAAATGCACCCGGATTCTCAACCTATTCTTATTCAACATTCCGGGGTTTGGGTTTGGGTCGCATGAAATGCACACCCGTATTTAAAGAGATAAGACTAAAATATGTGCCCGGGTCGACTACTTATTTACACTGTTGAGAAAGGCGTGATATTCGTTAAGAGACGACGCCTCTCGAAACCTAAGTATTTATATGTACATTTATGACGGCTATGTGATTAGTATAACTATTGGGCGAGGCGTACCTTTGATTCAAATCTAAAGCGAACTACATCTCACTGTATCTTACTTGTATCTTACTTAAGAGTTGATTCCAAATTACTTAAAACTTGCTACGAACCACATCGCATGAAATGCGCCTGTGGTTCATGACATGCTCTATTTACTCTTGCCCGAAATTGGGGTCGGGTCACATGAAATGCACCCCCGACTCTTTTAATCTAATTACGTCATTCCATTGAGTAATAACTCCCTAGCTAATCTTGCTTTTAGCGTAAGGTCTAACGTTATCAGATTCGGAGATTACACGCACGAGCAGAGAAGATTGAATATAGATACAACAGACTAATTCAGGTTTACGCGCTTATCTAACGACAGTATATTTTGGCCTAGCTACACTTTCCATAACCAAAACTAACAGTACAAGCTTAATTGGAGAATAACAGGATGTACTTAAACATAGGAACTTTAAGCGACTACATGTTTCAATGGACTTTATGCATAAGCTTCAAACTTCAATCTTTCGAACCAAGGAACTACATTAACAGAGGTGTGTACCTGGAATGCGGAAGAACAAGGAAGAGTGAGCAACGGCAATGCAGCAACAGGAGCGGGAACAGCAACAGTAAACCAATAATCAATAGACCAGCAACCAAATAGACCAACGGCCAACAAACTAATGAACCAACAGCATCAAATCAACCCAGCAGTATCAAATGAACACCAACACAGTAGCAGATGAACACCAACACAGCAGCACACACTCAAAACAGCAGCATACACTCAAAACAGTAGCACACACTCAAAACCAGCAACGATAATCAACCCAGGCAGCAACCAAATGGACCAACCAGCAATACAAATGAACAAAAGAACAACAAAAGAGTGGTAATGGTCGACAGTAGCAACACTGGACAAAAGAAGAACCAGCACTGGACCAAACAATGTGCCCAACAACAAAAACTAGCGGCAGCACTCAACTACACCAACAGCCAACACTAGGACACAGCAGCAATACTCAATCGACCAGCAGCAACATACACCCAACACAGCCAAAAATAAAGGCCCAGCACTACCAACAATACAAGAACAGCAACAAACCAGTGACCAAACTGGATCAAAACCACGAAACAGTCCAGACCAATGAAACAGTAGCTCCTTTTGTACCTTTGTATCTGTTTTTCTCCCTAGTTATGACTATGATTTTGCTCTCCAGGTGTTCTACTTGTCACACTCTATGTTTTTGCTCTCAAGGTACTGTTTTGCCCTACCAGATGCTCTCAAAATCAGTATGTATCTCTCAATGTATGAATATGCTACTGTTTTTGCTTCTCCAGGATGCTCTCAAGTCTGTCTCTATAATGTGTGTGTATGAATGCCTATCAATGTCTCTATGAATGTATGTCTATCAATGTATATCTCCAGGTATTTTGCTTATCACAGATGCTCTCAAGTCTGTCTCCTCTCAAGTGTATGTCTGTATCCATCAATGTCTATATTGATGCTATATTTATAGCTCACAGCCTCTCCAGAACACCTGCCCCTAATTAACTAATCACCCTGCCCACTCCCAACTCTGCCAGACCCATCAAATGCCCTGCATTCCCCACTACCTACTGTCCAGTATGGACTCCAGCATTAAACAATAAGGCTGGGGGCAGGGCATCAGTGGGATACCCTGCTATGCTCAGTTCCACTAGCCTAGTATGGACATGTGATTAAACAATTAACTACAACCAATTACCCCCCTTTTATCTGAATGTAACAGTAGCCAACCCCTACTCTAGTGAATTGCATCAGGCAGATTCAAGGGATCGATGTTACGAACTAATTCATTGACGGCTTTAATCACATTGGACTCATGATTCGTTTTAACTACTAAAACAGAAGAATTGGCCAAATAAAGGGCCTCAAATGAGAAGAAACAGACCAAACGGGTATGGGAAATTAAAAACATGAGAAACTGAAATAATGAATGAAACAAACACACATATTCACACAAATCGACTTAAAACGACCAAAGAAGGAGTGAATACCTCAAAAGAAGACTGCCGACCAAACTTCGAACTAAAACTCGGACTTATTGAAGCCAAACGGGCTTTAATCAAGATGTTCTCGATTGAGAACACCTGGACTAAAGTCCCTTGGACTTCAATTTGTGGCTAACCCGGCTTGAATTGAATTTCTTCAAAATTAGGGTTCTTGGGCTCGGATTTGGGGCTTTTGCATTTTTGGTTAGATTCGAAGCAAACCAATGTCAATGGGAGTGTGGGGGAGGTGTGGGGAGACTGTGGTGTGAATTTGGGGTAATTTGGCATAGGTTCGAGTTTGACTCGAATCTTCAAATGAAGATTCGAGGAGCTCCGGCATGATTCGAGGTTAATGGAAGCTGGGATCGTGATGGGGGAGGTAAGGGGAAGGTTTTGGCGTTGGTTTGGGTTTGATTGGCCTACCGGAACCGCCGTGAGGCGATTTCCGGCAGGCGGAGGAGTGGTGGCGGACGGCGGCGTTACGCCTGGTCTCTGAGGACCTTTGGGAGACGAAGGGAGAGGGGGGGTCTGGCTTGGGGGGGCGGGGTATGGAATGAGCTTTATATATGATTTGAGAAGTTAAATCCTGATCGTTGGATCAAACTTGATCAACGATCAGGATCTTCTCACTTAAACCAAACGGGGTCGTTTGGTCAAGTCATAAGCTGGATGCATATTAGAATTAAAGGATTAATCTGGGCCGTTGGATAATAAAATCCAACGGTCCAGATCAAGTGTTACACAAGCTTAAGCTGGACGGGTATTTGGGCTGGATTAGAAAAAATTCATTTGGGCCTGGCTTTTAGACTAAATTTGGCCCAGCTCGGATCTTCATGCTATATTATATGCATATGTGTATATATATATATATATATATATATATGTATGTATACATATATATATATATATACACACATATGTATATACCAACCTATAACACCGCTGTTTTTACTACAATTAACGCACACAATTACATATTACCCGAAAAATGTAAATCACATGACTTCGATATCAAACACTGAAAAATGCAAAGCCTAGCATATATTTTGTATTTTTAATTTAAATAAATAAACGTGCACACAAAAGATGAAATTAACACAAAATCACACAAATCATGCCCAACACGAAACTATTTTTTTATTTTGAATTTTCTGGGAGTACTTCTCGAGTAAGGCAAAAATCACGTGCTCACAGCTGCCCCTCTTTGCGCGTAAACACGCCGAGTTTTCGTGCAAAGATAAATGAGCGGATATAAGCGATTTTTGCCTATCCGAACACTCCGTATGAAGCATTTTGGAAAAGTTTTGACCGAACCTTGCTTCAAAGGTCTCCTACATATCCCTGGCTAAAAGGGAATCAGGTCGATGTAGTTCGGGAAGTTCTGGTAGCTGGGACTACCATGACTGTTGCGATCTCGCTGTTACTGCTGTTGCCGCTGTTACTGCTGTTACCACTGCTCCGCTGACTTCCTTGTTACACCGCACTAGGCAACGAAAACAAGAAGCTAGACTAAGTTACAGTACTACAAGTTCTTATCTATCCTTTTTAACTTGATCTTGTCGCGCTCCTTGCCATCTTGTCTGACTTGGCGTTCCTTCCGATGCTTCGTCTCTTCTTACGAACTTGGATTCATGCCGAAGATTTCTGTTACATTCTACCGCTTTCCTCTACCAAATTAAAACAGATCGCCACTCCATTCTCCAGGCGGGCTCCCCTGACTTCAACTACTACTCTAAAATTGAATCGCCACTCCATTCTCCAGGCGGGCTCCCTGATTTCAACTACAACTTCAAAATTAAATTGCCACTCCATTCTCCGGGCGGGCTTCGACTTCAACTACAACTTCAAAATTAAATCGCCACTCCATTCTCCGAGCGGGCTTCCCGACTTCAACTACAACTTCAAAATTAAGTCGCCACTCCATTCTCCAGCGGGCTTCCCGACTTCAACTACAACTTCAAAATTAAGTCGCCACTCCATTCTCCAGGCGGGCTTCCGACTTCAACTACTACTTCAAAATAAATCGCCACTCCATTCTCCGGGCGGGCTCCCGACTTCAACTACAACTTCAAAATTAAATCGCCACTCCATTCTCCGAGCGGGCTTCCTGACTTCAACTACTACTTCAAAATTAACTCGCCACTCCATTCTTCAGGCGGGCTTCCCGACTTCAACTACAACTTCAAAATTAAATCGCCACTCCATTCTCCGGGCGGGCTCCCGACTTCAACTACAACTTCAAAATTAAATCGCCACTCCATTCTCCGAGCGGGCTTCCCGACTTCAACTACAACTTCAACATTAAATCGCCACTCCGTTCTCCGGGCGGGCTCCCGACTTCAACTACAACTTCAAAATTAAGTCGCCACTCCATTCTCCGGGCGGGCTTCCGACTTCAACTACTACTTCAAAATAAAATCGCCACTCCATTCTCCGGGCGGGCTCCCCGACTTCAACTACTACTTCAACATAAAATCGCCACTCCATTCTCCGGGCGGGCTCCCCGACTTCAACTACAACTTCAACATTAAATCGCCACTCCGTTCTCCGGGCGGGCTCCCGACTTCAACTACAACTTCAAAATTAAGTCGCCACTCCGTTCTCCAGGCGGGCTCCCCGACTTCAACTACAACTTCAAAATTAAATCGCCACTCCATTCTCCGGGCGGGCTCCCGACTTCAACTACAACTTCAAAATTAAATCGCCACTCCATTCTCCGGGCGGGCTTCCGACTTCAACTACAACTTCAACATTAAATCGCCACTCCGTTCTCCAGGCGGGCTCCCTGACTTCAACTACTACTCACCGATTTCATCCTATCTTGATTACCTTCCTTGCCTCTTGTACCATTATCCTTGTTCCCGCATTACCTCTCGGACCACCTTCTCTTCTGAATTATCCTGTCTTGGAATTGCTTTCCCGGTCGTATTACTTTTCTTCGGGCTGCTGGGGATATTTTTGGAACTGTTTACCCGCCTGCTGGGGGTGATGCTGTTGAGGAAGCATTCTTTGTTTCCTTCACCCCTCATTCTCTTCCTTCTTCCCCTACCTCTTCTAGGACTCACGCTTTTGTTTCCTTGATCAAATTATAGGATGTAATACTGCTGGGGGAATCTCGAAGCCATTGTTTTATTTTCCGATAACTGCTGGAGATGATACCCGGCTCAAAAATCACCCCATCTTGTGTTGCTTTCTACACTTACCCTCTGAGTCTTGCTTTCCAGAAAATTTTCGCAACAGGAGAAAATTTTCTGCCCCAGTGTGATAAACTTCTGGACGGTATGCTTTTCTGCCGTCGGACCCTCTTTTCCTGCTTTAAATCAAAGAAAAATTGTTAGTTTCAAAACGCCGCGAGTGGTCGTGCCACTCTTGTTGAGGCCATTCTCTTTCAGCTGCTTGGCCTCTCTCGAACTTTGAGGACGACGTTGACGCTTGCTTGGGAAGATGCTTTTTCCACGAACGACCTCTCATCTTTCCCTTTATTCCACTCTTTGGTTTGGTCCGACTCTTTTTAGCCGGTGATCTGTTGCGTGAAATCATCTTTCGGACATGCCACATGTGTCCATCATACTCCATAATTCTTGCGAACCTTCCACTCGGCCTGTCATCCCAATCTCACTATCGTAACGACTTCCGTCTCATTGCCTTGTTCCAATGCCTATTCACTTTCAATATACTGCTTCGGGAGACTTGGTAGTAAGCTTCGAAAAATCAATTTTCGAAAAATGAAAGAAAAGAAAAGAATACTGACCGCAAATGATAAAAGAAGAGAAAAGCTTTTCTGAACTCAAAAATAGGAAAACTTATCTGAATGTGTGCCTGATCCAATGTTATGCCGCGCCTTTGAGATTAAACTACCCAGTCTATTCATGTCAATCACTTTCTGATACCGCGTCCTGCTAGAGGTAAACGGGTGTCCCAACCTTGTCTCATGCGGACATCTTGTAACCATCTCGTCCTGTCACCTCACAGTGCCCTTCAAAGGGTTTTCACTAATGAGATTCTCTCATTTCTCTCTATCTCCCGTCGCCTTAAGGTGCCCGTAAAGGTTTTCACCGTAAAACTCTCTCATTTTACTTCTCTCAACTTCCTTCGCCTTAAGGTGCCCGCGAGGGTTTTCACCGTTAAGACTCTCTCATTTATGCTTTCTTTCCCTGCGGCGGGGTATCACCCCTGAGATTCCCTCTAGAGCGTTATCCCCTTTTGGCTTGCATCCCGGATTCAATCGAGGGTCGGGATGTCACTCCTGGCTTTCATTCACATGACTTGGCACTTCTCAAATACTGATCGAGAGGTCTTTCTGGTTCTTGATATGGTTTCTGCGCGTGAGGCTGAAGAAAAGGGTTTAGCCTCAACGGTTAGCTTATTACAACTTTCGGAATCCACACTATCTTTCAAACGAAACAATGACTTCTGCCCCAGTTTTGTTGCTTGGGGGATTTTTTGATTTTTATTTTATTATGACCGAGCCGTGTGGCGCCTACGTATCCTTCTTGAGGAATCAGGTCGAACGTAGTTCATTTTTTCTTGTATTACTTCTTTGTTTCTTTTCTATTCCGTTACACATCTTCCTTGATGATTCCGAAAGAGGGTATATGAAAGAATAATTAAGGCTCAAATGGGGAAACAAAGGTTAAAGTGTTTGGGTAGTAGAAAAATTGCCTCTGTCATTTCATTCTCCGAAAAATGCCAAGTACACACAAACGAAACCAAACGTTGACAAATGCATTAAAGAATTACACATAATATCTCTTAACTGCATCAGAATTAATAGCCATATCGGTGCATCTTCCCTCGACATCCGTCAGACATAGAGCGCCGTTGGATAATACTCTAGTTACCACAAAAGGTCCTCGCCAATTTGGAGCGAACTTGCCTTTCGCTTCGGCCTTGATGGGGTAGAACTCTCTTCAGCACATGCTGTCCCACTTCAAATCTCCCGGGACGTACCTTCTTGTTATATGCTCTCGCCATTCTCTTTTGATACAATTGGCCGTGACATACTGCTGTCAATCTCTTTTCATCGATCAAGCTCAATTGCTCTAATCGGGTTTTGACCCACTCGTCGTCGTCAATCTCAGCTTCGGCGACAATTCGGAGGGATGGAATTTCAACTTCTGCTGGTATTACTGCCTCGGTCCCGTACACCAACAAGTAAGGAGTTGCACCTACCGAAGTCCGGACGGTAGTGCGATAACCCAACAATGCAAATGGTAACTTTTCATGCCATTGCCTAGACCCTTCTACCATCTTCCTCAATATCTTCTTTATATTCTTGTTTGCTGCCTCAACCGCACCATTTGCTTTGGGACGATATGGTGTGGAATTTCGGTGTGTAATCTTGAACTGTTGACATACCTCTTTCATCAATCCACTGTTAAGATTTGCACCGTTATCTGTAATGATCATCTTTGGAATTCCAAACCTGCAAATGATGTGGGAGTGTACGAAGTCCACTACCGCCTTCTTGGTCACTGATTTGAATGTTTTGGCCTCTACCCACTTGGTAAAATAATCAATCGTTACCAGAATGAACCTGTGACCGTTGGAAGCTGCAGGCTCAATAGGTCCAATGACATCCATACCCCATGCGACAAACGGCCATGGTGCGGACATTGTATGCAATTCAGTCGGCGGAGAATGAATCAAATCTCCGTGTATCTGACACCGATGGCATCTTCGCACGAAACTTATACAATCCCGCTCCATAGTGAGCCAATAATATCCTGCTCGGAGAATCTTCTTCGCCAATACGTATCCGCTCATGTGTGGTCCGCAAACTCCCGAGTGTATATCCGTCATCACTGTTGTTGCTTGACTTGCATCTATACATCTCAACAATCCCAAATCCGGGGTTCTTTTATACAGCACCCCTCCACTAAGGAAAAATCCGTTCGCCAACCGCCGAATAGCTCGCTTTTGGTCTCCAGTTGCTTGCTCTGGGTATACTCCTAACCTGAGGTATTCCTTGACATCATGAAACCATGGCTCACCATCCACCTCTTCCTCTATCACATTACAATAAGCATGTTGATCCCGGACATGGATATGTAACGGATCGACACGAACCTTGTCCGGGTGATGTAGCATTGACGCTAAAGTAGCCAACGCGTCGGCAACCTCATTATGCATCCTTGGGATGTGCCTGAATTCTACCGATCGAAAGCGCTTGGTCAGATCATGCAAGCACTGACGATATGGGATAAGCTTTAAATCTCCGGTTTCCCATTCTCCCTGAATCTGATGTACCAGAAGGTCCGAGTCCCCCAAGACCAAGACGTCCTGTACATCCATGTCCACCGCTAATCGCAACCCCAAGATACATGCCTCGTACTCGGCCATGTTATTGGTACAGTGAAAACGCAGTTGAGCAGTAACAGGATAATGATGTCCTGTTTCAGATATGAGCACAGCTCCTACTCCGACTCCTTTTGCGTTTGCCGCTCCATCGAAGAAAAGCTTCCATCCTGGATCCTTGGTTAGTTCCAACCCTTCAATCTGCAATACTTCCTCATCTGGAAAATACGTCCTCAAAGGTTCGTATTCGTCATCAACGGGATTTTCAGCTAAGTGATCGGCCAGGGCTTGAGCTTTCATAGCCGTCCTTGTCACGTATATGATGTCGAACTCCGTAAGTAATATTTGCCACTTTGCTAACCTCCCTGTAGGCATAGGTTTCTGGAAAATATACTTCAACGGATCCGGACGCGAAATGAGGTAAGTGGTGTAAGAAGACAAGTAGTGTTTCAGCTTTTGGGCTACCCAAGTCAGGGCGCAACATGTCTTTTCTAGATGAGTGTACTTGACCTCGTGGACTGTAAACTTCTTACTGAGGTAGTAAATGGCCTGTTCCTTCCTGCCAGTAAGATCATGCTGTCCCAGTACGCAGCCAAACGAATTCTCCAAGACCGTTAGATAAAGAATCAAGGGTCTACCTGGCTCGGGCGGAACTAGTACGGGTGGATTTGACAGATACCCTTTGATCCGGTCAAACGCTTCTTGACATTCTGCCGTCCATTCTATCGCAGCGTCTTTCTTCAATAGGCGGAATATGGGTTCACAAGTTGCCGTAAGCTGGGCAATAAACCTACTGATGTAATTTAACCTTCCCAACAAACTCGTTACCTCTGTTTTATTCTTTGGCGGAGGTAACTCCTGAATGGACTTGATTTTGGATGGGTCCAACTCAATGCCCCGTCGGCTGACGATGAATCCTAGCAACTTTCCTGATGGAACTCCGAATGCGCATTTGGCCGGATTGAGCTTGATGTCGTACCTTCGAAGTCTTTGAAAGAACTTCCCGAGGTCGGCAACATGGTCTTCTTGACGCCTAGATTTTATGATCACATCATCCACGTACACCTCAATTTCCTTGTGTATCATGTCATGGAATACCGTAGTCATCGCCCTCATATATGTTGCTCCTGCATTCTTCAAACCAAACGGCATCACTCGGTAGCAATAAGTCCCCACGGTGTGATAAAAGCCGTCTTTTCTGCGTCCTCTTCATCCATCAAAATCTGATGATATCCCGCATAACAGTCCACAAAGGATCCAATTTCGCGTCCGGCGCAATTATCAATCAGGATATGGATGTTGGGAAGTGGGAAATTGTCCTTAGGACTTGCCTTGTTGAGATTGCGATAATCCACGCATACCCTGATCTTTCCGTCTTTCTTTGGCACCGGTACTACGTTAGCCAACCATTCAGGGTATCGAGTGACACGAATGACTTTCGCCTGCAACTGCTTGGTTACCTCCTCCTTAATCTTCACACTCATCTCCGTCTTGAATTTCCGCAGCTTTTGCTTGACGGGAGGATATGCCGGATCGGTGGGTAATCTATGAACCACTAGATCAGTGCTGAGTCCTGGCATGTCGTCGTACGACCATGTGAAAATATCTTTAAACTCCATGAGTGTTTTGATCAGTTCTTCTCTCAGATTGGGTTCAATATGGACACTTATCCGGGTTTCTTTGACGTCATCAGCATTCCCTAGATTAACGGCCTCAGTATCATTTAAGTTCGGTTTGGGCTTTTCCTCGAAGTGACTTAATTCTTCACCGATTTCTTCCACGGCTTCATCATCGCCGTACTCTGACTCACTCTCGTCACTTCTTATTTCATGTGTTATTATTTCCAAACCCGATTGACTTTCTAGACTGGGTTGATTAATCTTTAAGTGCGCCATATCATTAAGATCAGTTGCAAGAAGGCTGTTCAGAAAAGTAAAAAGAAGAAAAGGTAAACAAAATTAGACACGAAGGAACCAAATTTCATTGATGGGAATTGTACAAGGGAAAACAAACTGCAAACTTAAATCAAAAATAAACAAAACGAACGGGATTTTACTCCGGGGACAAACCCCCAATACAAAACTTCGAAAGAAAAACAATCCAAGACAAACTACCAAGACTCCTTCCGGACAGGGAGAGGAGTAGCCTTCCAGTTATTCAGTTTTGCCTTTGGTCCCACAAATTGTATCTCGGCGTGACTGGACCCTTCACCATCTTCGAGCATACATACATCTGTGAATAGGTTTTCGAACTTCCTGAAGAACTCTTCGTCTGGCCCGACCGTAGGACCGGGAATCTTTGGCGCTGGATGTCCTCTTGCTCCGGACCTGACAAAAGATTGGGAAAGGCGTGGAACAGGCTTTGGGAGCACCCATGTTTTCTGCTTGCTCTTCTTTGCTCGCCGGATGTCCTCTGAGGTTGGCTGGAATCCCAAGCCGAAGGTTCCCAAGTTCTCGACCACCGATACCGGTTGTATGATTCCTTGCAGAGATGCACCTAGACCTTTACCGGGTACGAAACCATGTCGCAACATTTCATGCGCCACCATGACATCCGCGGTAATTGTTCTGTCGCCGGGAATACATTCCCCTTCCGGAACTCGGTGGGCGGACACCACATCGCAGACCTGATACACCCACGGTCCAACATCTTCTTCTGTTTCAACAAAGGGAATGATGGTGCCTGATTGTGGATCGTTCTCTCCGTGGACGACGATCTCCTGCTGATCCCATTCAAACTTGACGAGCTGGTGTAAGCTGGATGGAACTGCTCTTGCGGCATGAATCCACGGTCGCCCTATTAGGAGGTTATATGACACCACCATGTCCAGCACCTGGAATTCCATGGTGAACTCCACTGGCCCAATCGTCAAGATCAACACTATGTCACCAACCGACGCTTTGCCTCCTCCGTCAAACCCTCGAACACATACCCTGTTCTCGCGTACCCTGCCGATGTCTACTTTTAATTTGCCCAGTGTAGAGAGAGGACAAATGTTAGCACTGGACCCATTATCGACCAAGACTTTGGTAACCACCGCCTCTTCACACTTCACCGTAAGATATAAAGCCCTGTTATGCTCAGTGCCTTCCTCAGGCAACTCGTCATCGGTGAAGGTGATCCGATTTGCTTCGAAGATCCTATTGGTGATCTTCTCCAAATGGCTCACCGAGATTTTATCCGGTACATGTGCCTCATTCAGGACTTTCATCAATGCTTGCCGATGTTCTTCAGAATGTATCAGCAAGGATAGCAATGATATTTGCGCCGGAGTCTTCTTTAACTGCTCTAAGACAGAGTAGTCATGCAGCTTCATCTTTTCAAGAATTCTTCCGCCTCTTCATCAGTGACCGGCTTTTTCAATACTGCCGGAGTGGTCTTCCTCAATTCCGCAGGGGCAAAACATCTCCCCGAGCGGGTCAACCCTTGGGCTTCACAAACTTCCTCTTTCACTTCCTTTCCTTTGTAGGTCGTTGTAATCCGAGCATAATTCCATGGAACAGCCCGGCTATCGGTTATTGGCAACTGTGTTGCTGGCTGGATGATGAAAGGATCCATTCGAACGCCTGCTACTGTCAAGATGGGCTTGATTGCTGCCCCTGGTACAACTATCTTGGCCGGCTTCACCGGTACTTCGTTCACACTTTCCTTTCTTGCTTCCGACTCTCCTGGTATGTCTTTCTTGCAACTGGGCGACTCATCACAGCTTGGCCCTTTTCTCGTTCCTGCCCCGCTAGACTTAATCATCATTACAGTCTGAGAGGCTTTCTCCTTTCCTTCCTCCGCCCGTACCAACTCGATCATATTGGTCTCATGATGAGTTGGGAGCGGGTTTTGGTTGATGTTGGGCTCTGTTGGAGTCTGGACCTCGATCCTGTGGGTGTCAATGAGCTCCTGGATGGCCGTCTTCAGCCTCCAACACTTTTCTGTGTCATGACCCGGACATCCCGAGCAGTAGGCACAATTTACTGAATGGTCCAGGTTCTTCGGAAGGGGGTTTGGTAGCTTAGCTTCAACCGGATTTAGCAACCCTACTTGCTTCAACCGGTGGAACAGACTAGTGTAAGACTCTCCTAAGGGAGTGAAAGTCTTTGGCCTCGGCGCCCTGTCGCCCCTGAATGCCTGGTTCGGACGGAAACTCGCGCCCGAGGGGTTTCTGTAAGCTCTTGGGGGTGGATGATTGTTCTGGGGGTTTGGTGCCCGCCACGGTGCATGAGTGGGAGGTGCAGAATATGACTGTGCATGGTGGACAGTAAAATGAGGATTAGGTGCGGGATAGTAATGTTGCGGGTGGCTATATGGGTTGTGGGAGTAATTTTGGTGGTGAGGTTGGGGTGGGCTATATTGGGGTGCGGGGCCTCTATTTCTGAACCATGCCCCGGACGCGACGGCCGCAACTTCCTCTCTCCTCTTCTTCCCCAGTACTCCTCCAGTACCGCTTTGGATAGCCTGAGTGGTGGCTTTCAGTGCTGAGTAGCTCATGATCTTGTTGGCCTTCAAACCCTCCTCGATCATACCCCCCATTTTTATCACCTCGGTGAATGATTTGCCTACGGACGTTACCAGATGTCCGAAGTAGGTGGGCTCTAATGTCTGCAAGAAGTAGTCCACCATCTCGCTCTCTCTCATCGGTGGATCCACCCTGGCCGCCTGTTCCCTCCATCGGAAACCAAATTCCCTGAAGCTTTCAGCGGGCTTCTTCTCTATTTTTAGCAATGATAGGCGGTCGGGGATTATCTCAAGATTGTATTGGAACTGGCCGATAAAAGCTTGAGCCAGATCATCCCACGTAAACCATCTACTGGGATCCTGTCTAGTGTACCACTCCAACGCCGATCCTCCCAGACTCTGGCCGAAGTAGGCTATCAGAAGCTCGTCCCGTCCTCCGGCCCCTCTCATTTTACTGCAAAACCCCCGCAGGTGGGCCACCGGGTCACCATGCCCCTCGTATAGGTCGAATTTGGGCATTTTAAATCCTGCTGGCAACTGAACGTCCGGAAATGGACACAGATCTTTATAGGCGACGCTGACCTGGTTGCCTAAACCGTGCATGTTCCTGAAGGATTGCTCCAGGCTTTTAACTTTTCTGACAACTTCCTCGTGTTCCGAACTCTGGAAGTGCTTCTCCGGTTCTGCCGGACTATCCCAATGAGGGGTGTGTGGATATGGTTCAGGGGCCCTGAAGGTAGGCTCGGGAGGGTAATAGGAATTGTCGTGAATTTGAACATGCGGCTCCCCGGCCGGTCTTTGCAGAGGAACAGGTGGAGGTGCCACAAAACAGGAGTGGCTGGGGGAGGATTTGGTTTGGCCGGTGGGATTTGGGCGACATAAGGGTTTTCCCCTTGGTAGTATGGATAACTTGGGGCGCTTGTCGATGGATCAAGGGGCGGATGTTCCGGGGCTGATGTGAGAGTAGGTCGGTGCGGTGAAGACTGTTCCCTGGCCCAGGCCAGGTGCATCTCTGTTATCCGTTGTTTTAACCGGTCTACTTCTTCTTTCATGATTTGCAGCTCGGATTTTTCTTCCTCAAGACTCTTGCCGGAACTCGACATGCTTACTGTAACTGGTCCTTTGGATCTAGTACGGTAGTGATGGCTGGCCAGTATATTCTGTCAAACCAACTGCTAAACTTTCTGGAACACGCAACAAACTTGTTAGTTCACCAAGTTTGACAGATACGTTATAGCACGTTGGATGCAATGCACCTAACCAAATAACCCTTTCTACGTGTACTCTTTAACATGCGTCATTCCGGCCCTTTTTCTTTTCTTTTTCTTTTCTTTTTCTTTTTTTTTTTTTCTTTTTCGACTATCTTTGCAAGCCTTATCGTTATTTAGCCTTTGGATTCTTTTTCTTTCTTTTTAGTGGTGGTCGAATCTTATGTGGATTGCCTACGTATCACGACCCCGCGTGAATCAGACCGAGCGTAGTTCTGGTAACAGGATTGTGGCAAAATTCAGTAACTTTTATATCAAATAACACCGTGTAGTTACAAAACACGTCTTACAACAATCAACAAAACAAAAGAAAAATGCTTGGCTTGGGAAAGTAAAGATAAAAGTGCCAACTAGCTTGACTCAACATTTCAAAATACATTTTCAATCAAAAATCTAATGCCCTAAAACTCCTGGGGCCCGCGAGGCATCATTCGGCCTTGCCGCGGGCCTTGGTGTGAGGTCCTTGTGCAGTTCCCTCAACTCTTCCATGATCCGATGAACATAACCCATAATTGAAGCGAAAAGGTTGGCGCGGGGCATTCGTTCACAAGCTAGGCACTTCATGGTGACATAGTGCCCGATTTCTCCAATTCTATACTTGATCATGTCCCTTTCTCCGAGTAGCCGCTCTATTTGTTGGTTTTTCGCCCCCAATCTTCGAGCATTGTTGGTGACTTGATCTAGGAGCCTATCCACTTGTCCTTGCAGTCGGGCCATCAAATTGTGGCAGCGGCCGAGGTCTGCTCTGGCATCTTGGGCTTGCTTGAAAACCCGCTCCCTAAGGACAACATTTGCTTCCCTCAGGCTAGTGATGATATCAGTGTAATCTTCTTCTACCCGCTTTAGGTGAAGTGCATGTTGATGTGCCTCCTTTTTCCAGCTAGCACGGATCCTCGTTATTTGGGCTTTTGACTCGTCTAATTCTCTTTGGATGTCGGTGACTTGGCTTCTCAAACCCCTTATCAATTTTTTGTCGGCCCGACTCCTCGACTGTCTGTCAGCATCTCTTTTCATTTGCTGGATTTGAGCTCTCAAGAAGTCATTTTCTTGTACCAACTTCTTTTTATCTCCTTCGTCGGTGGCGGCTTGCATGTTCTTCTCGAATTGGAGGTCCCGGACCTGCTGTTCTATCCTGCCAATCTTCGTCCTGTATCCCTCCTCCTTTGCTAACCAATCCCATTGTTCCCGTGAATCTTCCGTGAACTGTTGGACATGGGCTCTTTTAGAACATTTTCGACGAATCTGAAATCTTTTCCCGAACCACACGTTGTACTTTGGATCCACCTCTCCCTTGGCTAATTCCCGGACCATGGTTTTAGGCTCAAGGAACCGACACTCGTGCCACAGCCTTCTAACCTTCTCTTCGGGGAAGACAACTCCCGGGCTCAACTCAATGGCGTACTTCCTTAGGTCTTGATCGGTAGGAATAACCTGAAACCTTCCTAGTTGACGTAATACACGGTGAGGGACATATGGTTGGACACTGCGGATCCCCATCAGAAGGATATAACACTCCTCGGCTGCCATATATATTACTTCAATATCGGGTAACCACCCGAATGCCCATTCAATCTGATCGGCTTCTATTGAGCTCAGTCGTGCAAGCCATGCCTCGACGCCTTCAGGGAATACGGCACCCATCATCCGTTCTTCGAAACCCCTGATACAGTTTTTCCCGGTCAACCCATGGTTCATGTATTGTGTTCGGTGATGGAGGTGTTCTTGCATCCATAATTGGAGTAACAGATTGCAACCTTGGAAGAAATTGCCCCTTCTCGGCATACAGTCAAGGCTCGATAGATTTCGGACAAAACCAAAGGGACCACAGTGCTGGTAGCCTTTTTGATTGCGACATCGGCTATTCCTACCAGACTTATCTCTATTTTCTTATCTTCACGCGGACAAATCACAACCCCCAAGAATGTCGTTAGGAATGCTAGAATTCGTCTGGCCTCCCACTTGGTTCTATTCCCTGCGTGAGTCAGTCCAAGGTTTGACTCTTCAAAACCCCGAGGAGTGCCGTACCGTTGATATAAGAATTGGAGGTCGCAACACCCTTTCAACAGATCATCATTTTTCACCTTCCGACTAATGCTCAGCAGATCCAGAAACCCATGTGGAGATACCGGTCTTGGTGAGAGTAGGTATTGCCCTCTTAATTTCCCATTAAGTCCTGCATAGCCCGCAATTTCCTCTAATGTGGGCGTCAATTCAAAGTCAACAAAACGGAACACATTGCGGGTCGGATCCCAGAAAGATACCAGTGCCTTGATGATGTCCTCCCTTGGCTCGATATTCAACAGATCAACCAAACCTCCCAAAATTCTCCCTACGACCTTTTTGCTACTGTCTTCCAAATCGTTCCACCATATACGGAGCCGCTGAGGGACCTCACTAAAGATTGAAAATGATTTATTCTGATTCGTGCTCATCCTGCACATTTATTAAGGTGATTTAAATAAGAAAACAACTTTGTTTTGCTAAAAAATAAAAAAAAATAGTTTTTCAATCACGACCTCTCAACGTCTCGGGGACGAAGGCTTTCAAGGCTGTGGGGTAAATTGATCGAAATCAAAATTGACCCAAAGGTGGCCGTTTATACGAAATTAGCCTTCCGGCGTCCCTTTCGGGAACATTCGGCTATTTTTAAAACAGCGTCACCGACTTATTTAGTACAAAAGTTAATTTTTCAAAAGGTGAAGTTGGACCCGATGGAGGTTGCCTACGTATCTCACATCCGATGAGAATCAAACCCCCGTAGTTCGGTTTTGACGAAGCAAACGACATCATTTATTTATTCATTTTGCTAAAGGAAAACAAATAAGCTATTTCTATCTTAAGAGTAAAACACACACACATTTTTTTTTTTTTTTTTTTTTTTTTTTTTTTTTATCTAAAGCCGGTCAGCATGCAAGTCTATAACAGATAAATGCGTAAGACAAACAGGATGCAGCAGGATAGTCTGTTCATTTCAGGTCACCTGTCCTAGACGGACCCAACCCCTGTGTTGAGTCCCCTAAGCCAAAATGCGACATGATGCAAATAAACGTTTCCTACTAGGGATCCGGCATGAAGCTTTGTTATTCTAGGTTTAAAAAACCTGGGTTTATCTGTTCTAGACTTGGCTTACCCGAGCGGACAACTCGAGCCAAGGAGGAGGCAGCAACCCGGGAATACAGAAGCTTCACCGGTTTTGCAACTTATCCAAACCTCGTTCTAAAATGGGAATTAGACACTATACAGAAAAGAAGTCACACGAAGTGCACCCTTCTTCATGATTTAGAAGACTCAGAAAGGAGATTGGTTCCGGCACAATTTATATGTACAGTTCACACAATATCAAAGCAGTAAAAACAACATTTTGCACATTGATGCCAACATGTAAAAAATCAGATAATAAAATATGCCAAATACAACAGTTATTCCGAGCTCGAATTCTAAAGAAATCCCCAGCAGAGTCGCCAGAGCTGTCACACCTCTTTTTTACGCACCCGTGAGGATACAAAGAGTTTTTCCAATTAAAGGACAATCGAGATGGGATTTATTTTAATTATTTCAGAGTCGCCACTTAGGAGATTTATGGTGTCCCAAGTCACCGGTTAAATCCCGAATCGAGGAAAAGAATGACTCTATTTAACAGTCCGCGAACCAGAAATCCGGATAAGGAATTCTATTAACCCGGGAGAAGGTATTAGGCATTCCCGAATTCCGTGGTTCTAGCACGGTCGCTCAACCGTCGTGTTTGGCTTATCTATCTGCTTTTTACAATTATGTACTTAGTGCAAGTTAATACCCCTTTTACCGCTTTTATTATTGGTTGTGATTTACGAAAGAGAAAGTTGCTTAAAAATATACTTTCGAGTCACGTCACATGAAATGCACCCGGATTCTCAACCTATTCTTATTCAACATTCCGGGGTTTGGGTTTGGGTCGCATGAAATGCACACCCGTATTTAAAGAGATAAGACTAAAATATGTGCCCGGGTCGACTACTTATTTACACTGTTGAGAAAGGCGTGATATTCGTTAAGAGACGACGCCTCTCGAAACCTAAGTATTTATATGTACATTTATGACGGCTATGTGATTAGTATAACTATTGGGCGAGGCGTACCTTTGATTCAAATCTAAAGCGAACTACATCTCACTGTATCTTACTTGTATCTTACTTAAGAGTTGATTCCAAATTACTTAAAACTTGCTACGAACCACATCGCATGAAATGCGCCTGTGGTTCATGACATGCTCTATTTACTCTTGCCCGAAATTGGGGTCGGGTCACATGAAATGCACCCCCGACTCTTTTAATCTAATTACGTCATTCCATTGAGTAATAACTCCCTAGCTAATCTTGCTTTTAGCGTAAGGTCTAACGTTATCAGATTCGGAGATTACACACACGAGCAGAGAAGATTGAATATAGATACAACAGACTAATTCGGGTTTACGCGCTTATCTAACGACAGTATATTTTGGCCTAGCTACACTTTCCATAACCAAAACTAACAGTACAAGCTTAATTGGAGAATAACAGGATGTACTTAAACATAGGAACTTTAAGCGACTACATGTTTCAATGGACTTTATGCATAAGCTTCAAACTTCAATCTTTCGAACCAAGGAACTACATTAACAGAGGTGTGTACCTGGAATGCGGAAGAACAAGGAAGAGTGAGCAACGGCAATGCAGTAACAGGAGCGGGAACAGCAACAGTAAACCAATAATCAATAGACCAGCAACCAAATAGACCAACGGCCAACAAACTAATGAACCAACAGCATCAAATCAACCCAGCAGTATCAAATGAACACCAACACAGTAGCAGATGAACACCAACACAGCAGCACACACTCAAAACAGCAGCATACACTCAAAACAGTAGCACACACTCAAAACCAGCAACGATAATCAACCCAGGCAGCAACCAAATGGACCAACCAGCAATACAAATGAACAAAAGAACAACAAAAGAGTGGTAATGGTCGACAGTAGCAACACTGGACAAAAGAAGAACCAGCACTGGACCAAACAATGTGCCCAGCAACAAAAACTAGCGGCAGCACTCAACTACACCAACAGCCAACACTAGGACACAGCAGCAATACTCAATCGACCAGCAGCAACATACACCCAACACAGCCAAAAATAAAGGCCCAGCACTACCAACAATACAAGAACAGCAACAAACCAGTGACCAAACTGGATCAAAACCACGAAACAGTCCAGACCAATGAAACAGTAGCTCCTTTTGTACCTTTGTATCTGTTTTTCTCCCTAGTTATGACTATGATTTTGCTCTCCAGGTGTTCTACTTGTCACACTCTATGTTTTTGCTCTCAAGGTACTGTTTTGCCCTACCAGATGCTCTCAAAATCAGTATGTATCTCTCAATGTATGAATATGCTACTGTTTTTGCTTCTCCGGGATGCTCTCAAGTCTGTCTCTATAATGTGTGTGTATGAATGCCTATCAATGTCTCTATGAATGTATGTCTATCAATGTATATCTCCAGGTATTTTGCTTATCACAGATGCTCTCAAGTCTGTCTCCTCTCCAGTGTATGTCTGTCTATGCATCAATGTCTATATTGATGCTATATTTATAGCTCACAGCCCCTCCAGAACACCTGCCCCTAATTAACTAATCACCCTGCCCACTCCCAACTCTGCCAGACCCATCAAATGCCCTGCATTCCCCACTACCTACTGTCCAGTATGGACTCCAGCATTAAACAATAAGGCTGGGGGCAGGGCATCAATGGGATACCCTGCTATGCTCAGTTCCACTAGCCTAGTATGGACATGTGATTAAACAATTAACTACAACCAATTACCCCCCTTTTATCTGAATGTAACAGTAGCCAACCCCTACTCTAGTGAATTGCATCAGGCAGATTCAAGGGATCGATGTTACGAACTAATTCATTGACGGCTTTAATCACATTGGACTCATGATTCGTTTTAACTACTAAAACAGAAGAATTGGCCAAATAAAGGGCCTCAAATGAGAAGAAACAGACCAAACGGGTATGGGAAATTAAAAACATGAGAAACTGAAATAATGAATGAAACAAACACACATATTCACACAAATCGACTTAAAACGACCAAAGAAGGAGTGAATACCTCAAAAGAAGACTGCCGACCAAACTTCGAACTAAAACTCGGACTTATTGAAGCCAAACGGGCTTTAATCAAGATGTTCTCGATTGAGAACACCTGGACTAAAGTCCCTTGGACTTCAATTTGTGGCTAACCCGGCTTGAATTGAATTTCTTCAAAATTAGGGTTCTTGGGCTCGGATTTGGGGCTTTTGCATTTTTGGTTAGATTCGAAGCAAACCAATGTCAATGGGAGTGTGGGGGAGGTGTGGGGAGACTGTGGTGTGAATTTGGGGTAATTTGGCATAGGTTCGAGTTTGACTCGAATCTTCAAATGAAGATTCGAGGAGCTCCGGCATGATTCGAGGTTAATGGAAGCTCGGGATCGTGATGGGGGAGGTAAGGGGAAGGTTTTGGCGTTGGTTTGGGTTTGATTGGCCTACCGGAACCGCCGTGAGGCGATTTCCGGCAGGCGGAGGAGTGGTGGCGGACGGCGGCGTTACGCCTGGTCTCTGAGGACCTCTGGGAGACGAAGGGAGAGGGGGGGTCTGGCTTGGGGGGGGCGGGGTATGAAATGAGGAATATATACCATTTGAGAAGTTAAATCCTGATCGTTGGATCAAACTTGATCAACGATCAGGATCTTCTCACTTAAACCAAACGGGGTCGTTTGGTCAAGTCATAAGCTGGATGCATATTAGAATTAAAGGATTAATCTGGGCCGTTGGATAATAAAATCCAACGGTCCAGATCAAGTGTTACACAAGCTTAAGCTGGACGGGTATTTGGGCTGGATTAGAAAAAATTCATTTGGGCCTGGCTTTTAGACTAAATTTGGCCCAGCTCGGATCTTCATGCTATATTATATGCATATGTGTATATATATATATATATATATATATATGTATGTATACATATATATATATATATATACACACATATGTATATACCAACCTATAACACCGCTGTTTTTACTACAATTAACGCACACAATTACATATTACCCGAAAAATGTAAATCACATGACTTCGATATCAAACACTGAAAAATGCAAAGCCTAGCATATATTTTGTATTTTTAATTTAAATAAATAAACGTGCACACAAAAGATGAAATTAACACAAAATCACACAAATCATGCCCAACACGAAACTATTTTTTTATTTTGAATTTTCTGGGAGTACTTCTCGAGTAAGGCAAAAATCACGTGCTCACAATGCCGTGCACTTTTATTTGATTATTTGGTGAGGATGAGAGTAAAAGCACGAAGGGTGATGCCGTGCAACCATTTAAATTTCTTGTTTTGTGATAACTATTTTTACTACACTCTGATTTTTCAGTGTTGATTAATTATGTGTTTCTGATTGTGCTCCCCTAGCATGTTACCTCCTTTGTTAATTGTGTTACTCAATATCTCTGTTATCCTGTGGTACATACATATATATAAAACTGCACAGATTTATGTGAGTGTCTAGTCCTAGGCTTGTCACTACTTCACCGGGATAGGCCAGGCACTTACCAGCACATGGGGTCGGATTGTGCTGATACTACACTTCTGTGCATTTTTGCACAGGTCCAGGTTTTGAGCAGGAGCAGCAGCAGTAGTACACTAGCCGAGACCGAGGTAGCTTGCAAGCGTCCGCAGGCCCGGCGTCTCCTCTATTTACATTTATTATTGATGTGGTCTCATTGTTCCGAGACAGACGGTTATTATTTATTTTCTTTCAGACTATTATGTGTAGTTATTCCTTAGTAGTTCGTGAGATTGTGACTCCACATCTTGGGTAGAGGATTTATGTCAGTTACTTTACACTATTATTCATCTCTTATTTGAAAGACTTCCGTATTTAAAAAATTTGAGTATTATTCTTGCTATTTAATATGAGAACAAAGTGGTTGTATAAACAGGAAATTGGTGAGTAAATTGGCTTGCCTAGCTACCGCGAGTAGGCGCCATCATGTTCCCGATGATGGGGGAATCCGGGTCGTAACACAAAATACATGCATACATATATAAACTAATGTATAAAGAGAAGAATAGATATAATGGGATTATATCACCACTTTAAATTTATTTGATAAAATTACGTAAGAAAATAATACTTGATATCAAAATAATTACGAGGAATTCTCAACTTAAAATCAAGCGTAATACAAAATTATATTTATTGTATTATATGAAACTGGTGATTTTATAATAATTCATATGAAAGTTTAATAATAATAAATAATGGATAATACAATTAGATAAGTAAGGAACAAAAGAGAAAAATGCCAGCAAAGTGCATTAAGCTTCTGCCATGTAAGGGGTACTGAAAGCGCTGGACCACAACGAACAAAAAATAATGGAAAAATATAAGATTTATGATAAGAATTATGATGAGAAAAGTCGTACATATACACATAAATAAACCATAATAAGCAAATAATCATAAAGGAAAAATACTTTGAAAAAACAATGAATTTCAAGCAAAAATCAACAACAACAATCAAACCTAGTAAATTTAAAGCAATAAA
This sequence comes from Nicotiana noctiflora, assembly GCA_032618575.1. Lineage (NCBI taxonomy): Eukaryota > Viridiplantae > Streptophyta > Magnoliopsida > Solanales > Solanaceae > Nicotiana > Nicotiana noctiflora. The sequence continues at coordinate 45,632 of JASVEL010009902.1, forward strand.
GATAACATAGTATAATCCCATAAGTGGGATCTGGGAGCGGTGTGTACATGTAGACCTTCCCTCTACCCTGTAGAGTAGAGAGGCTATCCTCAGGATAAGAAGATGAAAAGAGACAACAGAACAATGACGGCAACAAAAGCCATAAAGATAGAATCAGAAAACCAAATGAAAACAGCAATATCAGTAATCAATAGCAAGGTACTAGGAAACGAGATGAAAAATAATAACACAACACGTATCACTAGCAAACGAAAAAGGATAATAGACTAGCCTTATATCCCATATGGAGTAGGAAAATGCTCAACTATATTCTAACCTGCAACCCTAATGCTCGACCTACACACCTTCCTATCAAGCGATATGTCCTCAGTAAGATGGAGCCCTGCCATGTCCTGCCTGATCACCTCTTTTTATTACATCTTAGACTGCCATTTACCTCTCCCTACACTCGCCAAGGCTAACCATGCCAGCTCCTCACCAGTGAATCTATGCTTCTTCTATGCACATACCCGAACCATTTGAGCCTCGTTTCTCGCATATTATCTTCCACAGATTTCACGCCCACCTTCGCATGACTATTTGTATTCATAATCTTATCCAAACCGTGTGGGCATATCTATCTCTGCATCCTCATTTCTGCTACTTTCAAATTCTGTACATAGGATTTTTTGACCAAACAATACTCTGCCCCTTACAACATGGTCGATCTAACCACTATTCTATGGAACTTATCTTTAAGTTCCGATGGCACCTTCTCGTCACACAAGATGTCAGATACACATGTATAAATTTGAATTGGTTCTCGGATACAGACACTAACCTCCGCACCCTCACTTCTACCACCATCTCCCACACTTTCATAGTATGGCTAAGCAACTTTATACCTCTATAGTTCTTAAAATTTTGGATATCAAATTTGTTCTTTACATAACAGAATCATCATACTCCACCTTCATTACTCATACATCTTCTTCATCCTAAAGATAACGTTAAATAACCCGGCCAACTACTCTTAGCCTTCTCTACCCACCCACTTCTAAAATTCTATAAGAAATTAATCTTGTTTGGTAGCTCTGCCCTTAATCATCTTATGCATAGACCCCATGAGTTCCTCAACCTTGATGCTCCTAGAATATCTAAAATCACGGCAACTCTCGGATTTCTCCAATTCACCCAACACAATGTCTATGTCCCCCTCTTCATTCAGAAGTTTATGAAAGTATGTGTGGCATCTTCGCTTAATTTGAGCCTCTTCCATTAATACTTTGCATTCCTCATCTTTGATGCATCTCACTTGATCCATATCACACGCCTTTCTTTCTCTCGCCTTAGCCAACCGAAATAAGTTCTTGTTCCCACCCCTATCTCCCAATTCTTCATACAAATGACTAAATGTCACATTCTCGGCCTTCGTGACTTCTAACTTCGCCTCTTCCCTAGCCTTATTATACTTTACTCTATTCGCTCTCCTTTCCTCTTCATCGGTGCTCTTTAATAACTTCCATTACGTCATTTTTTTATTTTTACTTTTCCTTGGACCTCTTCATTCCACCGCCGGTCTCCTTTATGCCCACCGGAGTAACCTTTCGAGACCCTTGACACCTCTCTCGCAGCCTCCCTAATAAAGTTTGCCGTCATTGACCACATAGCACTCACACCCCCTACTCCTCCAAGACCCCTTAGCCATCAACTTCCTCTCAAACTCTTGCACTTTATCCTTAGATAAGGCTCCCCACCTGATCCTCGGGAGACCCTAACCATCTGCTTCTTCCTTTTTATCATGATGCCGATGTCCATTATCAAGAGCCTATGATGTGTCGCGAGGGACTCATTTGGGATAACCTTGCAATTCTTGCACAAATCTTTATCACATCTCTTGAGGAGGAGATAATCAATCTGCGCCATGTAAGAGATTCTAGTAATAAATAAACTCATAACTCCATAATGAAAAGTCTAATAATATAAAGATACTATTAGGATATTTACATGTATGATACGCATATTATATATATAAAACACAAAATAATAATTTTTCAAAATATTGATAATTTTTTTATAAAAATAATAAAAGGTTTATCTTTTATACTTTTGATGAATTCAAAATTATAATATAGTAAGAAATTACATCGTTAATAATTTTTTTAGTAAAATTATTAAAAAAGAAAAAATTATCAATTTAGTAAAATAATTTTTTAGTAAAATTTAGTAAAAGCAAAAATTATCAATTTAGTAAAATAACTTTTTTAGTAAAATTATCAATTTTTTAGTAAAATTATTAATATACGTAGGAAAAGAAAAACGTTTCCATGTATATTTGGGGGAAAAAAGGGTTTCTTTTATTTTTTAAATATCAAAAAAGGATTTTCGCATAAAAAGTTTCTACATCTGTTGCTTTGGGTGGAAGAAATTAAATAAACTTTAATTTGTGCCAAGTAATTAGTTAATTTCCTAAATGGAACCTGAGCATCCTGTATCAAAATTCACGTGAACACTCACAAATTTTCCATATATATGTTCTTTGTTTATGAATTTTCTCTCTAACCCCGAGGGGTAGCTCAGCTGGTAAAGGCCTCGGGACAAAGTTCTTCAGGTTGTCAGTTCGAGCCCCCGTAGGGCCACTGGAGGCATTACAAACCGGTCGCGTCTCTAGGGCCCCGTAAAACTAACCGTGCACCTGCATTGAAATAGCAGGATCCGGTGGGTACAACTAGTCGGGTTCGCAAAGCGATGCCCAGAAATTACGGTTAAAAAAACTTTTTCTCTCTCTCTCTCTCTCTCTCTCTCTCTCATATATATATATATATATATATATATATATATATATATATATATATATATATATATATTGTTTGGCTCAAAATGTTTACAAGCATTTATGAATTCAGAAACAATCAATGAAAATGAAGGGCCAAGCATAGCAAGTCGTAACTGTCACACCTCCTTTTTTACACACCGCACATAACGTAAAACCGTAAATGTGTCACTGTTTAATACTACACCCCGAGAAGGGATATAATAATAAACAGTGAAAGAGTTTTTCCAATTAAAGGACAGTCGGAACGGGATCAATTTATTTAATTATTCAGAGTCGCCACTTGGGAAAATAATGGTGTCCCAAGTCACCGGTTTAATCCTGAACCGAGAAAATTTATGACTCTATAATACAATCTACGAAACTAGAAACCTGGATAAGGAATTTTGTTAACCCGGGAGAAGGTGTTAGGCACTCCTGGATTCCGTGGTTTTAGCACGGTCGCTCAACTGCAATTTTTGTTTCTATCTGATTTCTTTATATATTTTAATTAGGTGCTTTTAATATTCCGCTTTTCAATTTTAGAAGAATTGCGACGTCACGAAAACACATTTTCAAGTCACACCGCAACCGGTACGCCTGTGACTTTAATGTATTTCAGTTTCGCCGAGAGTAAGATTTGGGTCACATAAATGCGCACCCGTAATTGGGAAAGTATTTTATTTACAAATCGTGTCGAAAGAGTCTATCGTGTTTGTACTTTGCGAGGGCCATGAAATTTGCTAAATGACACGCCTCGAAATCTAAGGTTCAATTTTATAATAAAAGAGGGCCATTCAATTTGTCATTTTGTTTGGCATGGCATGCCTTAATTTTATCTACATTCATAAACACAAAATCAACCAACAATTAATGTACCAAAACAAATTTAAACATCTTAAAATTTTCACATACATCACAACTACCCAACTAATCACGTGGCCATTACTACTTAATTTTGCATTTAATCAAATGAAATACTTAATGCTCACACAATTAATCCAATATAAAACTCAGTACATCAAATCTAATCGGCAAAACCAAACAAGAAAAATGATCAACCGGTATGTTAAGCATCATAAATAATATTTCTGAACAGAACAATCAGAGGCAAGAATAACTAACCAAATGATGTTATCGAACAGTAGAACCAAAAGCTTTATCGGAAACCTTGAACGGAACTACGACGGAAGTAAATATATATGCAACAAATTTCAGTATTCTAATTTCACCATCATCAAAAGCCATGTGACAGGAAATTCAAGAGTGGAATTCACAGAGTTCAGCGAGTGCCGGTGACAGAGAAAGGTGGACGCGTTCACACCAGTGCTGTCTCCGTTGCAATTCTACCGCAGGCAGATCAGTTAGATGTGAAATTGAGGAATGAAGATTTGAAATCGATACTTACAGGTCAGGAGGATCTGGAGGTCAGCACGCTAATACCACGAACAGTGCCGTGAGAATCACTCACGTTCCATTGGGGATAACTGTTTCCATACAAGACGAGCGATCCCAGCATATGAGCGAGGCCAAAGCAATTGATCTGCACACATTAACCAAATGAATTCTGAAATTATGGAGTGAAGCTCAACGCGCTCAAGCAGGATGTTCGACAACAGTAGCAGCAGCACTTTGAGACCCAATTAACCACAGCTTGATGGAGAGATTTCCTTGGCCCAAACAGCAAAAACGACAAGCTCGACAATCAACTTCTTCCCGTTACACTGGATCCATGTAGAGCATGGAATCGACTATAGTACTTTGGAAATCCCCGATAGAACCTTGTTAAACAAAGGCTAACCACGACCTGGACGTCGAGCAACCACAGTTGAACCAGGCGCGAATCTGCCCGGATTAAGCCTCGGACAGTCACTTCAAATCGAGCACAGAAATTTAACTCAAGCAGCCACGCATTCCGATTCACAAGACCTTCAGTTCACACGACGGATGTTCAATCTCAAAATTGGAAACTCCAACGTTACAGACATGATTCACCAAGATGACTAAGATCGGATTGGACTGAATTTAACAAAAAAAATCAACAAACAACAGCAGCAAACTGACGCAAGCGATAGCTATTTGTGCAGAATCGGAAGAAACAGAAAACATCAACAGAGCAAACTAAGAATGAGCTCTTTTCAATTAAACGTTTCCTTTGGGAAATTTACACAAAAACAAAACGAAATCATGGCCATCGTTCATTATGCGACAATCAGTGAACGAACATGAATTCATAAATAAAAATTTGCACAAACACAACGACAACTCGCTACAGGAACTCGAATCAACAGAATTCAGCCTCGACTAACCCCACATATAGGAATTCAAATCGAAAATCAGAAGGAAACTAGAATTCATCATAAAAATTCAAAGGATTTTAATTCGAAATCAGAACAAAATGAACAACTAGTTCGTTCACCTCCTTTATTCTCACGTTTTAGAGCTTATGCTTTGTTTTTGCTCGTGCATATGTGGACTGTGTGTGTTGTGGTGAGGGACTGGTTTGTTTTTCTGGAGAAGAGGACGGTAGAGTCAGGGGTCGTTTGTATTGAGGAAGATGACGACGTGAGGGGGAGGGTTCTCCTGTTTGCTGCGCCGCTCCTTCTTTTTGTATTGTTCCCAGCCCTTTCCGTTACATCCAGGAGATGAGAGGATAGAGACACGCTATTTGCGTGTCTCTTTTTTATTTCCTTTCTTTTTTTTTTCTCTTTTTTTTTATTTATTGCTTTATTTATGATTTTATTAAATTGTTAAACTAATTAATTCCTAAAATTTATTTGATATCTATTTTATAGTAATTCTCAATTAAAACAATAAGATGCTATTTTTATTTTTCTTTAATTGTTCTAAAATGAATTAATACCTACTAGTAAAATTAATTTCCTAAATGCAAATGCATATTTTTTGTATTATTTTTTATATGAATTTTCATGCAAATAATTAATACGAATTGTAAAAATAAGGAAAAATTATTTATTTTGAATTTATGGGAATAACTCGTATGTAGGGTAAAAATTACGTGCTCACAACTGCCCCTCTTTGCTCGGGAACACGAAGAGTTTCCGTGCAAAGATAAGTGAGCAACTATGAACGATTTTTACCCGTTCGAGTATTCCATTGTGAAGCATTTTGAAAAGCTTTGACCGCACCTTGCTTCAGAGGTTGCCTACATATCTGAGGCTAAACAGGAATCAGGTCAGTGTAGTTCGGGAGTGATGGAGTATCGAGGTTGAGAGTCGAGGTTCCGTCCGAGGCTCCGGTCCGCTGTCCCGTTATTACATCAAATTTGAAAAAGACTAACTAAACCTATCAGCTACGAGTTACAAAATTCCTATCTATGAGTCTTCTGAAGCTTGATCTTGAGTTGGTTGGTGCTTCATGCGGACCATGATCTGAATCTTGATGCTTGTTAGCCGCATGTGTTGGTTCAATCTTCTTCAGCTTTTGGATCAAGTCCGGACATATAATGCCCATGATTTCAGGTGGGCTCCTAGTTGCTGAACCTTGACTTGTATTTCTCTTTCACTGGCGTTCTTGTTATTGCCTCGACTTGTTTAACTTTTCTTCACTGGCATTCTTGTTATTGCCTTGAACTTGTTCAACTTTCACCGGCATTCTTGTTATTGCCTTGAACTTGTTCAACTTCTTCAATATGAAGCATTCGTCCATTCTCCAGGTGGACCTCTGCTTGTGACAAAATAAACAACCCAAGAAAGATTTTTCTGCCCCAGTATGGTGACTGGGCATATCATGTTATTGAATGTCCGAATTTTTCATTTTTTTTTATTATTATTATTATTTTTTTTCTTTTTTTTTCTTTTTTTTTTCTTTTAAAATGCAGATATGAATGAAATGAAATGCAGAAAAATATTCCCGTGTTAGAAGGTGGGCGCCTAACAGAAATTAAACGTGCAATGCGATGCAGAAAAATATTCCCGTATTTGAAGGTGGGCACCTAACAGAAATTAAACGTGCAATGCGATGCAAAAATATTCCCGTATTTGAAGGTGGGCACCTAACAGAAATTAAACGTGCAATGCGATGCAGAAATGTATTCCCGTATTTGAAGGTGGGCACCTAACAGAAATTAAACGTGCAATGCGATGCAGAAATGTATTCCCGTATTTGAAGGTGGGCGCCTAACAGAAATTAAACGTGCAATGCGATGCAGAAATGTATTCCCGTACTTGAAGGTGGGTGCCTAACAGAAATTAAACGTGCAATGCGATGCTGAAAAGTATTCCCGTATTAGAAGGTGGGCACCTAACAGAATTTAAACGTGCAATGCGAATGCAGAAAATATTCCCGTATTAGAAGGTGGGCGCCTAACAGAAATTAAACGTGCAATGCGATGCAGAAATGTATTCCCGTATTTGAAGGTGGGCGCCTAACCGAAATTAAACGTGCAATGCGATGCTGAAAAGTATTCCCGTATTAGAAGGTGGGCACCTAACAGAATTTAAACGTGCAATGCGAATGCAGAAAATATTCCCGTATTAGAAGGTGGGCGCCTAACAGAAATTAAACGTGCAATGCAAAAAATGTATTCCCGCAGCCTGAGGACTAGGGAGTGGATTTTAAAGGATGCTATCTTCCTCTTTTTGGTATTTTCTTTTACCAATTATCTCTTGCCTGTGAATTTCTCCACTTATTTGGCGAACTTTCTCTTTTTGTGTTTTCTATTTTCCACATCGGTCACATTCACTTTAAAGTGATGAGTGACAATTTGTTCCTTCATGAAACAAAATTTATTAGATATAAACTACTGGCAACTGGCATCTGCCGTCCCTGCTTCTTATTGCCTTCCTCTTTTTTTGCTTTTCTCCTGCCGTGTAACTTTCGGCTGCTTATCTCTTTATCTTAGGTGAAACATTCATCAGACCAAGACTTTTATCTTAGGAGAAAGTTTCAACAGACTAAGATTGTATCTCACTGGACTATTTCCATTTCAATGTAATCTTAGGAGGATTATCCATCGGACTGAGTTTATGACTCCAGGAGATAATTCATCAGACTGGGTCCATTTGCAATTCGGACTTTCTTAAGCCTTTCAAATTCAACAAACTTTTCTTTCTTTTCAACTTTTAACTTTCTTTATTTCCCAAACTTCCGTTTTTCTCTTTTATTTTCAAATTGCACTATCCCTTTATCTTAGGTGAAAAATTCATCAGACTAAGACTTTTAATCTTAGGAGAAAGTTTCAACAGACTAAGATTTTCATTCTCATTGGACTATGTCCATTTCAACGTAATCTCAGGAGGATTATCCATCGGACTGAGTTTATGACTCCAGGAGGTAATTCATCAGACTGGGTCCATTTGTAATTCAGACTTTCTTAAGTCTTTCAATTTCAAAAATCTTTCCTTTCTTTTCGGCTTTTGCCCCTTTTTTTTTCCAACTTATGATTTTACCTTTCAAATTATGCCTTTCCTTTTCGTTTCAAATTATGCCTTCATTTCCTTTTCCAACTTCTACTTTCATTGGCTTCTACCTTCCTTTTGTTTTCACATTGCATTATCTCTTTATCTTAGGTGAAAAATTTATCAGACCAAGACTTTTATCTTGGGAGAAAGTTTCAGCAGACTAAGATTCTTTCCTTTCATCTTAGGTGAAAAATTCATCAGACCAAGACTTTTATCTTGGGAGAAAGATTCAACGGACTAAGACTTCATCTATTTATCTTAGGTGAAAAATTCATCGGACTAAGACTTTTGTCTTAGGAGAAAGTTTCAACAGACTAAGATTGTATCATTCTCCGATACTTGCTTCATTCACCTTTCAACTTGCCTTATTCATCTTCAAAAACAATTGTATTCACCTTCATGCTCTTCGGGTGACTATCTGATGACAGAAAATATTTCCTGCCCCAGTTTGACAATATCTTTTGCTCCTGTTTCAAAGCAAAGAAAACTCTGTCAGTTTAAAATGTGGTGGTTGGTTGTGGCCTTGAACTTGCTTTCCACTTGAATGCTTGTCCTGTTCACCGACTATCCATTTTCACTTCTTCTTTGTTCAAAATCCGCCTCTCTTTAGGCATGTATGTTCTTCCATTCTTGACGGATCCCACAATTCCGATCTTGAAGTCTACGATTTCTTCAATGATTTCATTGGACAACCTTGGGGTGTTCCTTGACTGGCTCTTTCCTTTGTCAGAATACACTCCCATATTTCCATTTGTTATATTTTCTCGAATTGGCACTTTGCCGACCTTTGCGTCTTGTACGCACCCCAAACATTTTTATTGTTGCCCACTCCATTGCACATGTTGCTCTTTTGGCTTAAAGCACTGGCCTTGTCTTTTCCCGACTTACGACAATTGTCGTGTTGGCCAAATCTCATCTTGTGCAATTGGAAAGCTTGGTGGAAAATTTTGAAATCATTTCTACACTTGTTATGACCCGACAGACTCAATAAGAGGGAGGGTAAAACAAGGTACAAAGGATAGAAAGAAAGGAAAACATAATTCCTAACAAGAAACCTAGAGAAGAATGACCTATCGGATTTTGAATACCGACTCTAGCGACCTTGACATGCACTTTTGGCCTTCTCTGTATAGCAAATTTGATGTTCAACTCTTGTTGCAAGCTCTGCTGTGAAACCGGTCTTCAACACTTCATTTCTTTGATCTGATCCTTAGTCGACTTGTAGTGCCCATAGGGTTTTCACCATCAAGCCTCTCTCATTTGCTCTTTCTTTCTCTCGACTCACCGTCGCCTTACGGTGCCCGTGCGGGTTTTCACCGATAAGACTCTCTCATTTTGATTTCTCTCATCTTGGAGTCTCGTGGTGGTTCTCATCATCTTGAATTCTTCATTCTCCTTTGTTCGGACTGGAGTGTTGCCCTTGATGTGATTCACCTTTGCTCGTTTGACTCGGCATTTCTTGATGATTGGTCGGAAGGTCTTCCTTTGGACCGTAATGCAGGCTTTTGGATGGGATATAGAAAAAAGGATATAAAGGCTCAAAAAATATTTCATCGTGGGTTAAAATTACAACTTTCGGAATCTTATTTATTCAACAAACATAACTTCTGCCCCAGTTTCCTTCTTGGGGGATTTTTTGGATTTTTTCTTTATCGTGACTGAACCTCAGAGAGGCTGCCTACGTACCCTTTCGGGATCAAGTCAGACGTAGTTCAGACTACGTCATTAATTAATGAATTTCTTTTGACTTTTCCCGATTTTCTTTCTTGTATTGCATTTTTTTTCTTTTTTTTTCTTTTTTTTTCTTTTCTCTCTTTTTTTTTTCTTTTCTTTTGTTTCTCCATTTGATTTCCCCGCTCAATCCTCAATTTTTGTTGTTGATTCCGGAAGAGGGATATGAAAGAAAATATAATATGGCTCAAAGGGGTAGCAATGGACGAAGTGTTTGGATAGCCGAATAAAATGCCTTCGTCATTCCAATCTTCAAAACCTACCAAGTACAAACTACACAGTTAAACACCTTTGATTGATTCACATATTTGCCTTGATGACTCTCAGTGCCATTGGGCAACAATCCCGATACCACGAATGATTCCTTTAACCTTGGGGTACTCTTGCCTTTGGCTTTAAACCGATGAAGCATGATGCATTTCCAAGGCATTTCTTTATGTTCTGTTTTCCCCCAGTATTCACTTGATTCAGGTTTCACAGTATTCCAATATGTTTCATTTCTTGCGAGTATCATTACATCTTCAACATTGCTTCATTGTTAAATTGACTTTTAAAATCAAGCCGAGAATTATGTGCATGTCATGTCACTAAAATCAGTATGAAAAGAACTGTAAAGTGATTAGAAATGGAATGACTAGAAATGACGGAAAACGGAGAGTTGTATTAAACTGATGGATTGAAACAACAAAACGAACAACAAAACTAACAGACTAGACTAGAATTACAAACCTAGACAACACTAAACAAATTTATTACTAAACAAAGCAAAGTGGAAAGATAGAAGGGTTTTGACTCTCAAGACAACGTCCGGATTACAACCCTGAAATAACCCGGGCAAAAGAGATGACACCAAAATATACCACCAAAACTCCAAGAGACGGAGCGCCTTCCCGATTGACAAGCATGGCATCCTAGCCACTGAATTCTGCATTAATGTTGCCAAGATCACTTTCTGTTTCAATATTTTCAACTTCAATTGACGATTTCCCCAGAAGATTTTCATCACCCACGTCACCGGGCATCATTCCCACAAAATGTGCTCCGTTATGTGCAAGTAAAGGATTCTGTGCAATGTTCTGGATGCCACTGCCTTGGACCGCAATTATTCCTTCCTGAATCATTCTTTCTATCTCTCTTTTCAAATCCCGACAACTTTCAACATCGTGCCCCAGGGCATTGGAGTGGTATTCACACCTTTTGGATGAGTCAAAACTTCTCGCATGTCGGTCCACCCGATTTGGAGGGATGGGTGCAATCACGCCACGTCGTTTTAGCTTCTCAAACAAGCTTGCATAGGACTCTCCGATTGGTGTAAAATTATCTTTCAACTTCTGTTCCTTTCCATACCCCTGGCTTGGATGTGGGTTATAAGGTATTTGAAAATTTTGCGGAGGCTGGTAAAGGTTTTGTGATGTTCGGGCTCGCTTTCTTGGGTGTTTTGAGGATTGAGCAACATAATGGACTGGATCAACAGAGTATGGAGGGTTCTGAGGCGGGTAGTAATGCTTAAGAGGGTCATGGAAAACTTGATGAGGTTGTGTATACCTTTGAGATGTTCTCATAGGACCTCTTCTCGACCCTGATGTCATCATGACTTCGTCATCCCTCCTATTCACATCACTGAATTCACTTTGGACATCCCGAGCCGCATTTTTGAGAGCTGCTTGACTTATAATTTTGCCTGTCTTAAGACCATCTTCCACCATTTCTCCCATTTTGATTATTTCTTCAAAGGAGTGACCAACTGCAGATATCATGTTTTGAAAGTAATCCGGCTCTTGAGCCTGAAGGAAAACAGTGGCCAACTCGTGATCATTCATGGGTGGCTTAGCTATCGCTGCCTGCTCTCTCCATTGGATGGCATATTCCATGAAACTTTCAGTTGGTTTCTTTTTCAGTTTAGAAAGGGAAATGTGGTTTGGGGTGACGTCAATATTGTATTGAAACTGTTTGATAAAGGCTCGTGCCAAATCATCCCAGACGTGCCAACCAGATGCGTCCTGATCCCAAAACCATTCAGACGCTACTCCCGAGAGGCTTTCCCCAAAATAAGCCATAAGCAATTCTTCTTTTCTTCCCACACCTCTCAATTGGTTGCAATACCTTTTCAGGTGGGCTATGGGGTTTCCGCGTCCATCGTACTTTTCCAATTTGGGAACCTTGAAACCAGGCGGCAAGTGGACATCGGGGAACATACAAAGATCTCTGAAGGCAACACTCTTTTGACCTGCCATTTCTTGCATGTTTTTCAGCCGATGTTCTAATTTCTTCAATCTTTGGGCCATTTCTTCCTGTACATTCTTTCGGGTAAGCTTCTCAACGTTTGCAGGAAGGTCAAACGAGTACGAGTGGTACTCGGGAGAGTGATACTGTTCTTGCTGTATAGCAGATTGTGGCTCATGAGAAGGCTGTCCTTGGCCATCGGCCCGCATTTTGGTCATTTGTTGTTTCAATGCTCCGTTTTCCTCAACCACAGTAGACCCTTGTTGAATTTTCTGACCCTGAGTCTCTTGAGCACTCGTAACAACTTCGATGTCGGTTATCATTTTCCTTGAATCTTGTTTAACACAACCAACCACCTCAACTTTCTGGATTAACAAAACGAAACCACCGGGTTAGCGTTAAGGTATTCCACTTATTGATTTCCTTTGTTTTTTTTTCCTGCTATTTTCTTTTCTTTTTCCCTTTTTGTGGTTTTTTCATTTTTTTTTCCTTTTTTTTTTGTAGTTTTTCATCATTTTTTTTTCTTTTTGGTTATGGAAATGGATATGGTCGAATCCTATGTGGATTGCCTACGTATCATGACCCCGCATGAATCGGACCGAGCGTAGTTCTTGCAAATTAATGCAAGAAATAAAGAGATGTTTATTTGTTTTTTTTTTTTTTTTTTTGTTTTGAAGAGAAAATTATAGAAACCGACTCCAACTAAAAAAAAACTTTCTTATTTTGTACCGGAGATTTCTACAAGAATAAGAATATTTTTTGGTGTCAATTATGACTATTTTTTCAAAATTGGCCACATAATGGCTTATTTAGACAAAATGACTATTTTTGCAAAATTTTGTTCAAGAAAAAATAAGCTTGAATTTTTTTTTATCCTGTGGCTCATGGGGCATCGTTCGGCATCACCATAAACCAACACAAGACTATTTTTCATAATTGGCCATGTAATGGCTTATTCAGACAAAGTGGCTCTTTTTGCAAAATTTTATTTGAGAAGATGCAAATTCAAAATTTTTATCCCGGGGCCTATGGGGCATCGTTCAGCACCGACACAGGCCAACACAAGACTGAGGAAGTTAAAAATGCAAAAATGTGGCTATTTCAGCAAAATTCCGGCCATGTAATGGCTTATTTGATAAAGTGGTTATTTTTTGTAAAGTTGAGTGATGGCTCAAACTTAATTTTGCGGATACAGCCTTTCAACATTTCCGCGAGGGAATATTTCAAGGCCGTGTCCAAAATTATTTACAATGACTCAAAGTGGCTATTCTTGCAAAAACGGCCTTCCGGTGTCTTTTGAGGGACATTCGGCATATTTTGAGCAAGAATAGCATCACCCGGCTTATTTATAACAAAATCAAAAATTTGATATTTTTTGGTTATTTTTGCAAACGGGGTGTGAACCCGAACTTGATTTTTGCGGCTATGGCCTTGCAACATTTCCACAAGGAATATTTCAAGGTCGTGCTCGCAAATTATTAAAAATGATTCAAAGTGGCTATTTTTGCAAAAAACAGCCTTCCGGTGTCCTTTCGGAACATTCGGCTATTTTCAAAAACAGCGTCCCTTCGATTTTATTGACAAAATTAAACAAACATTTTTTTTGATTTTTTATAGGGGTGGTTGGACCCGATGAGGGTTGCCTACGTATCCCGCCTAACGGCGAGAATCAAACCTGCGTAGTTCGGTCAGATTATTTGACCAATTATTTCAACAAAAGTGTTCTACCTATTTTTCAAATTTTCTTTTCAAGCAATCGACAATATTTCGATATCTAAAATTTCTCTCTTTTTGTTTTCAGGAATTTAGCCAATCAACATAATAGGACAAATAAATGCAACATATAACATGCTCGGTCTTTTGGTTACCGGGTCACCTGTCCTAGACGGACCCAACCCCTGTGTTGATTCTCCTAAGTCAGTTATGATGCAAATAATCGTCCTAGACCTATGTTCAATATCTTATGGTTTCATAGAGTGCTAGACCGTGTAGCCGAGCGGACAACTCGGATCGAGGAGGGGGCTACGTACCGGTGACCCGCAGAGTCAATCGGCTTTGTAACTTATCCGGCCTCTATTTCTTACTTTGGGTATGACTTAACAGAAAGGGGAGTCTCAACCAGTAAGCACATCCCCGGGGGTAAGAAGAGAAGGGTTTTCGGTACAGTTTTATATATACAGTTCACGCAATATCAAAGCGGTAAACATGTAGCACATTAATCAAAATATATAATGAAATCGGATATAAGCAAAAACAGCAATTTAACTGAGCTCGAATTCTTAAACCCTGAACCGAAGTTCTGGGTTATTAGTCCCCAGCAGAGCTGTCGATGTCACACCTCCTTTTTTACCGCACATAACGTAAAAACGTAAATGTGCCACTGTTTAATACTACACCCGAGAAGGGATATAATAATAACCAGTGAAGGAGTTTTTCCAATTAAAGGACAGTCGGAACGGGATCAATTTATTTAATTATTCAGAGTCGCCACTTGGGAAAATAATGGTGTCCCAAGTCACCGGTTTAATCCCGAACCGAGGAAATTTATGACTATGTATACAGTCTGCGAAACTAGAAACCTGGATAAGGAATTCTGTTAACCCGGGAGAAGGTGTTAGGCACTCCTGGATTCCGTGGTTTTAGCACGGTCGCTCAACTGCAATTTTTGTTTCTATCTGATTTCTTTATATATTTTAATTAGGTGCTTTTAATATTCCGCTTTTCAATTTTAGAAGAATTGCGATGTCACGAAAACACATTTTCAAGTCACACCGCAACCGGTACGCCTGTGACTTTAATGTATTTCAGTTTCGCCGAGAGTAAGATTTGGGTCACATAAATGCGCACCCGTAATTGGGAAAGTATTTTATTTACAAATCGTGTCTAAAGAGTCTATCGTGTTTGTACTTTGCGAGGGCCATGAAATTTGCTAAATGACACGCCTCGAAATCTAAGGTTCAATTTTATAATAAAAGAGGGCCATTCAATTTGTCATTTTGTTTGGCATGGCATGCCTTAATTTTATCTACATTCATAAACACAAAATCAACCAACAATTAATGTACCAAAACAAATTTAAACATCTTAAAATTTTCACATACATCACAACTACCCAACTAATCACGTGGCCATTACTACTTAATTTTGCATTTAATCAAATGAAATACTTAATGCTCACACAATTAATCCAATATAAAACTCAATACATCAAATCTAATCGGCAAAACCAAACAAGAAAAATGATCAACCGGTATGTTAAGCATCATAAATAATATTTCTGAACAGAACAATCAGAGGCAAGAATAACTAACCAAATGATGTTATCGAACAGTAGAACCAAAAGCTTTATCGGAAACCTTGAACGGAACTACGACGGAAGTAAATATATATGCAACAAATTTCAGTATTCTAATTTCACCATCATCAAAAGCCATGTGACAGGAAATTCAAGAGTGGAATTCACAGAGTTCAGCGAGTGCCGGTGACAGAGAAAGGTGGACGCGTTCACACCAGTGCTGTCTCCATTGCAATTCTACCGCAGGCAGATCAGTTAGATGTGAAATTGAGGAATGAAGATTTGAAATCGATACTTACAGGTCAGGAGGATCTGGAGGTCAGCACGCTAATACCACGAACAGTGCCGTGAGAATCACTCACGTTCCATTGGGGATAACTGTTTCCATACAAGACGAGCGATCCCGGCATATGAGCGAGGCCAAAGCAATTGATCTGCACACATTAACCAAATGAATTCTGAAATTATGGAGTGAAGCTCAACGCGCTCAATCAGGATGTTCGACAACAGTAGCAGCAGCACTTTGAGACCCAATTAACCACAGCTTGATGGAGAGATTTCCTTGGCCCAAACAGCAAAAACGACAAGCTCGACAATCAACTTCTTCCCGTTACACTGGATCCATGTAGAGCATGGAATCGACTATAGTACTTTGGAAATCCCCGATAGAACCTTGTTAAACAAAGGCTAACCACGACCTGGACGTCGAGCAACCACAGTTGAACCAGGCGCGAATCTGCCCGGATTAAGCCTCGGACAGTCACTTCAAATCGAGCACAGAAATTTAACTCAAGCAGCCACGCATTCCGATTCACAAGACCTTCAGTTCACACGACGGATGTTCAATCTCAAAATTGGAAACTCCAACGTTACAGACATGATTCACCAAGATGACTAAGATCGGATTGGACTGAATTTAACAAAAAAAATCAACAAACAACAGCAGCAAACTGACGCAAGCGATAGCTATTTGTGCAGAATCGGAAGAAACAGAAAACATCAACAGAGCAAACTAAGAATGAGCTCTTTTCAATTAAACATTTCCTTTGGGAAATTTACACAAAAACAAAACGAAATCATGGCCATCGTTCATTATGCGACAATCAGTGAACGAACATGAATTCATAAATAAAAATTTGCACAAACACAACGACAACTCACTACAGGAACTCGAATCAACAGAATTCCAGCCTCGACTAACCCCACATATAGGAATTCAAATCGAAAATCAGAAGGAAACTAGAATTCATCATAAAAATTCAAAGGATTTTAATTCGAAATCAGAACAAAATGAACAACTAGTTCGTTCACCTCCTTTATTCTCACGTTTTAGAGCTTATGCTTTGTTTTTGCTCGTGCATGTGTGGACTGTGTGTGTTGTGGTGAGGGACTGGTTTGTTTTTCTGGAGAAGAGGACGGTAGAGTCAGGGGTCGTTTGTATTGAGGAAGATGACGACGTGAGGGGGAGGGTTCTCCTGTTTGCTGCGCCGCTCCTTCTTTTTGTATTGTTCCCAGCCCTTTCCGTTACATCCAGGAGATGAGAGGATAGAGACACGCTATTTGCGTGTCTCTTTTTTATTTCCTTTCTTTTTTTTTTCTTTTTTTTTTTATTTATTGCTTTATTTTATGACTTTATTAAATTGTTAAACTAATTAATTCCTAAAATTTATTTGATATCTATTTTATAGTAATTCTCAATTAAAACAATAAGATGCTATTTTTATTTTTCTTTAATTGTTCTAAAATGAATTAATACCTACTAGTAAAATTAATTTCCTAAATGCAAATGCATATTTTTTGTATTATTTTTTATATGAATTTTCATGCAAATAATTAATACGAATTGTAAAAATAAGGAAAAATTATTTATTTTGAATTTATGGGAATAACTCGTATGTAGGGTAAAAATCACGTGCTCACAGTAACATATATGAAATCTAATAAGGAAAAGATAATAGAAATAATTATATGGACAACAGAAAATATTGGTGATCTTTATACATGATAATGGATTAATCTGCCTCTCCATGGAGAGATTCAGATCTTTACAATCATATTTTGAGAGATCTACCGTTATTCTGTTTCTTGTTTTGGATTCTCACTCTGTGTTTTCTTCTGTATTTCTTAGAGTCCCCATGGGGAGAGAGTGGAACCCCTTGTCTGATGTCTGCCCTTGTATTTATAGATGTTTGCTGTACGAATTGACTCTCTTGGAGATTGGGCCCACATTGGGGGGTTAGTTCGGACATATCCGATAGTGTCGACCTCGACCAAGGCTTTGGGCGAATACGGATAGTATTCTTGGTTGAGGCGATCCTGGCGCCGGTTATATTCATGTTGGTCGAGCGGAATGATTAACCTGATTGATTGACGTGGGATCATATTATGACATATATATATATATATATATATATATATATATATATATATATATATATATATATATATATGTGTGTGTGTGTGTGTGTGTGTGTGTGTGTGTGTGTAAAAATGTAAAGGATGTTACCATATAATTAACCAACTAATACCTAACTAATTGTTTATGATGCTTTATCACTATTTTCTTTCGTATGATGGGGGTACGATCTCGTGTGCGAATATTCTTGGCGAATGGAAATAGTCGGTACGCCATAATCATGGGTTAGGATATATTTCGTCCGTAAGGACTTAAGGGTCGCAGGGTCTAGTCGCCTCGATTGGTGAGGCTTTGTGTTTACGTGGTGTCTGAGATAGTGACCATGACTTTGACGCACGCATTTTGGTCTTAATCGTGGTGGCGGCTATTTCGGTAGAATCGAACCATTTTTCGACGGTTGGATTATGCATTTAATGGCGCCTGTCGGTTTCTCGAGATTTGATTTGGTTGCCTATAAGATGGTTTTGGGTACTTGATTCCCAACACTCCCTGATTTATTTACAACTCTCATTTCTGGTGAACTTCATAGATTCTTTCTTCTCTGCAAAACGTTGTTATTCGTTCTCAGTTGAATCCACCACTCTTCTCTTGCCTTTCAAGTGACTTTGATCAATGGCTAGTTCTTCTTCTCGTGATGGTCTTCCGACATTGGTACCGTTTTGTCCTCCGGCGATCGAAGGACTGTCTCCGGTGCTCGCGGATGTCGGTCGGAATGAGGCTGAGAGAGTCCCAACAGTAGATGGAATTCTCCTGGCAGCTGGAAGCTTAGCGGTGGATTTCACCGCTGACGGAGGAGATGACCCGGTAGATGAAGCCACGTTAATGGGGGAAGTAGGTATGACCCAGTTACGAGAACAAGGGCTCATCCCTTCCCATGCTGATATCGTGCTACCGCGGCTGGAGGAGCGGGTCCACACCAATCATGCAGGGTACTATGTATTTTATTCGTATCCTCTCAGACTGGGGTTCAGGGTCCCCCTTCCTAACCTAGTAGTTGATTTTTGTCGGTATTACAACGTGTGTCCGGGGCAACTTACTCCATCTCTGTACAAGCTCTTGGCGATGTTGCTGAAATTCGCGGAGTTGGCTGGCTGGACTGTTACGCAGCAGCACGTGCTCGCTTTGTACGCCCCTCAGCGAGTTCGGGGGAGTATGATCTGGATGGTTCCGCGTGGGTCGCAGGGTTTGGCGGCTGCTCTAGATGACGAGGTCGAGCCTCGTCAATTTGATCAATTTTTCTATATTCGGACTGGGCATTTGGTGGTGCCCTCTCCAAGATTTCCAGAGACTTGGAATCATAGGCGTAAGTTATACTCCGTTTCTTTAATAGGGTTGACTTTGTTGCCTTTCTTTATTTTCGGATGGTCACTGTTTCGTTGTTGTTTCTGTAGCCAACAGGTCACCCCCGTCTTTATTCACTGGTCCGCGCGGATAGCTCGAGGTTGTCCTCCCGCACACTGAGTCGATCCATTTGTGATCGTCTTTCTAGAGGAGATACGGCCGGGGGCCGGCTGTAGGTAGGAGGTTTGCTCTCTTTGAGTGTATTTTATTCTAATCGTTGCCATAACCTGGGACTGACCAGATTTTGTATTTGCAGGGAGGGTGACCGCGGCAGGGCTCCCCAATTAGTATTCAGACGGCCTGGTGCGGTCGCCAGATTCTTTGTTGTGCCGATGGCGAACCAGGTGCCTAGGGCCGCCTCGGTCGAATCTTCCGCGGTGCCGTCTCCCGTGTACCCTTTAATCAGTGGCAGGGGTCTGTCGGGGACTGTTCGCCCACGGGAGGGGTCGCCTTCTTGTGACGAGGAGGATAGGCCTTTAATTAGGTTTAGGGTCATATCCTCTTCGGCCCTGTCAGTGGCTCGACCCGCTTCTATTGATGTGATAAATGTGGATTGCTCCCCCTCGGGGCGAGGGAGAATGTGGACGCGGCGCACACCCCAGATGGCGGGACAGGAGAAGATAAGGCTCAGGCTCGAGAGGATCGAGAGGGGAGTGCTGCCCCTACCGCTCAATCGTCTACTCATGTGTTCGAGGTGGGAGAGCATTCTCGGGTGGTTGTAGATATTGGCAGCTCGAGTACTCCTTTGAAGGAAATGGCGGTGGCGGGAGAGGGATCCACATCCGACTCTGATCTGGATTTTGAGGACGTCCGCATGTTTCGTGACGGGATCACGAATGCGACAGTCCATCCAAACGGGAGGCCGCGTGTAATTGACATTTCTGTGAACGAGAATCTGTTTCTAAGAGATTCTGCTTTGGTGCCGCAGCTTGGTTATGTTCTACGGTTGAGAACGAGTCACTGAGGGGGGTGACAGATGTTGGTTTGATGAATGAGGTAGCAATGTTGGGAATGAGGGTATGTATTCCAGGGTGACTATTTGCTCGTGAGCATCTCACTTCCCATTTTATTATGAGTTTCTGTATCCTTATGTGACTCCTTCATTTCTTTTGTTTTGTTTTGCAAGTGTTTTTGTTGTTCGGTCCGGGGTGCTTCTACACGTTCTTGATAGGTGTCGTCGGTATCAGAACAGGTGTAGGGAACTTAGCGAATGCATAAGGGCTGATCCCTATAATCAGGCACTAGTTGAAGAGCTGGCGAGGAAAGAGTTGCAGAGGAGTCAGGCGCTTGGTTGTGTAGAGGCCCTGGAAGATAAGTTGCTTCGGATGAGCGACGAACTTGAGGCTGGGCGGAGGGCGTCATTAGAGAGCAAACGCTTGTGTCTGACCAAGGTGACGGAGGTTACTTCAGAGTGGAGCAGGAAGGTTTCCGTGCTAAAGGGGGAAGTAGCCGCCTTGAAGCGTAGGCTGGCCGAAGCCTCTGCCCGGGTGGACGAGCTTCAAAGGGTTATCCGTGCTAACGATTCCCAATTGTCATTGGTGAGGGCAGCTGCCGCCTTCAGGGAGAGCAACCTTGAGGAGCGGATTAGGGTTCTGG
This sequence comes from Nicotiana noctiflora, assembly GCA_032618575.1. Classification (NCBI taxonomy): domain Eukaryota; kingdom Viridiplantae; phylum Streptophyta; class Magnoliopsida; order Solanales; family Solanaceae; genus Nicotiana; species Nicotiana noctiflora. Next base: position 66,448 of record JASVEL010009902.1, read on the forward strand.
AGCGGAATGTTCAGGATGCAGCGGGGCAAATTGTACTCCTGGAGGAGGAGAACAGGCGCATTCAAGAACAATCTACTTTTATGGGTAGCTCTCGTGAGGCTTGGGTTTATGCCGAGGCCCAACGGGATATATACAAGCACCTGTTCGAGGCTGGTATCATTTCCGAAGCAATCTTCGAAGGGGTGCGCCAGAGGGCGCGGGAGGCTTGCGGGGAGTGCGGCTTTGATGCTGCGACGCCCGGCATTGACGACGATGTCGGTGGGAGTTTGGATGGAGCTAGTAGCAACATGGGAGCTGCGGGCGATGGCAAGGGTGGAACAGGCGGTGAGGCGGCGAGGGCAGGTGACGGCACGGCTGGTGCGGGTGGTGGTACCGGTGGTCCTGAGTGAAAAATAATTAGTTGATGATTTTCTTGCCGGTTGTTGCCGTGTATTGTTATTTTTTCTCTTTTATTTTCCGCTTTATTGTTGTTTATTTTCGGACAAAGTTTGAAGTGGGATGGACAGGCGTGGCCCGTATATGTCCTTTTGAATTAAGGGGGAATTCCCCTTTTTTGTGTTGCTTCTTGCTTTATTTATGTTTTCCCTTAGTTGGGCTGTTGTCAATTTTCCCGGATCGAGGGCTCATAGCCCGAATACTGAACCATCTACGGTTGAATCAATTTGGCAGGGGATCGCGGCCAAGGCCCCAGCTTGACTTGTTGTTAAACATTGATTGAGCATTTTTTAGCTGAGGGCTCGTAGCCGGGGGTTAGTTCAACTGAGGTTGAATTAATATGGCGAAGGCTCATGGCCTGAGTCCCAGTTTAACTGTAGTTGAACTTTGTTGATTCGTTTGAGTCAAGGGCTCGTAGCCCGAGTGCTAATTCAACTGATGTTGGATTAATATGGCGAAGGCTCATGGGCTGAGTCCCAATTCAATCGTAGTTGAACCCTATTGATTTTTTTTGAGTCGAGGTGTCACGACCCGGATTTCCCACCATAGGGGTCATGATGGCGCCTACTAAATGGAAGCTAGGCAAGCCGAATATTAATTACATCTCTATTAATTACCAATTTATTATTAACAATATAAAAATTACAGCGGAATAATCAAAATTAGCGGAAGACTTAGTCAAATATGATAAAGAAAATCTAAATCTGATACACTACCCAAGATTGGTGTCACAGTACTCACAAACTTCTAAGAATAATACACATAATTGTTTGAAAGAAAATACAAACTGTTTATCTCGGTTACATGAGATAACAGAATGAAAAACATAGATAGAAGAGACAACGGGTCCTGCAGACGCCTACAAGGCTACCTCGTAGTCTCAGTAGTCGGAATGTCCACGATCATGCTACTGCCATTGCTGCTGTCTGTAACCTGTATCTGCGCAAAAAGAGCGCAGAGTGTAGTATCAGCACAACCGACCCCATGTGCTGGTAAGTGCCAGGCCTATCCCAGCGAACTAGTGACAAGGCTAAGGCCAGTCACCCACATAAACCTGCACAGTTGCAATATACATATATATACAATACATTTATAAGGAAATACTCTGCTCTGAACAGTCAATAACTCACGATATCGAGAATAATCTAATCAACATAATAAATCTTACTTTCATGTCTCAATTCCTCTCTCATTTCATATCTCGTGGTAGGCGTACCACCCGCTCCCAACTATCACAGTAATTATATCTTGTGGTAGGCGTACCACCCGCTCCCAATATATCAGTAATTATATCTTGTGGTAGGCGTACCACCCGCTCCCAATATATCAATAATTATATCTTGTGGTAGGCGTACCACCCGCTCCCAAATATATCAATAATTATATCTTGTGGTAGGCATACCACCCGCTCCCAAATATATCAATAGGCTACCAGCAACTATGGCCAATGCCAAGATTTTAAGTCACTTTGTGGTCGGCGTACCACACGATCCCAAACATATAAAATATATATATTACCGGCATTTAACCAATAATCTCTATATCAACAATATTTATAATTACCGGTTTTAAACCAACAATTTATAATAATTTCAACAATTTACCTTCATTACCGGTATAACACCAATAACTCTTATTCAACAATTTATTCATAACTAAATTCATATTCCTACAAACTAGGATAGAACAAACACTTACCTCGAAAGTTCACGAACGATTCAATCCGTAGCAATGCCTTTTCCTTTCGAATTTGACTCCAATACAATCGTATCTATACACAATTGATTCAATGTCATCAATTCTACTTAACAAACTAGTTCATATTACTAAGTATGATTTTTACAACATTCTGCCCGGAATAGTAAAAATCGACCCCGGGCCCACATAATCGAAACTCAAGTTTCGAACCAAAATAAGTTCACCCAATCTTCCATGAGTTAAAATATACAATTTGTTCTTAAGTTCGACTCCAAAACGAGGTCTAAATCGCAAATTCTTTGAAAGCCCTAACTATACCCATTTCTCAAATTTTCAACCAATTTATACATGTTTAAGCCTAAGGATTTGATTGATGTTGATGAAAAATGAAGAAAACGAGTTAACAATACTTACCCAATGAACTTTGATGAAGAAATGCCTCAAAAATCGCCTAAAAAGCTGTGGAGAAGAGAGTTGAACAGAAATGGGATTTTTATCCCGTTTATGTTCTGTTTTCTGTCTTAAATTCACTGGGCGAAAATTTACTCTATGCGATCGCAGGGCCTGTGATGCGTTCGCATAGAAGAAAAAATGGGGACAACAAAATTACTCTATGCGATCGCGTAGGTCCTATGCGATCGCATAGAAGGAAATGGATGAACTGAAATTACTCTATGCGATCGCAGGGAATGGTACGCGATCGCATAGAAGGAAATTCTGGGCCTCGGTCTTACTCTATGCGATCGCGAAGGATAGTATGCGATCGCATAGGAGGAAAAGTGGAAGTTATGCGATCGCATGGGCTCTATTGCGATCGCACAGAAGGATTTTTGGGACCTCTAATCTTTGCTCTATGCGATCGCGGCCTCACCTATGCGATCGCATAGAAGAAAATCTCTGTGCAAAAATTGCAGAGTTTCTGCTGCAATTTCAAGTTCAAAACCATCCCGTTACCTATCCGAAACTCACCCGAGCCCTCGGGGATTCAAACCAAGTATGTACACTGACTCAAAAACATCATACGAACTTGTTCGCGCGATCAAATCACCAAAATAACATCAAAATCAAGGAATTTAGCCTTAAATCTCAAGAATTCTTTCAAAATTTCATAACTTCCAAACTTTCCAATTAAAGGTCGAAACACGTCAAACGACGTCCGTTTTCAACCAAACTTTACAGGAAGCGCTTAACCAATATATATGACCTGTACCGGGCGTCGGAACCAAAATACGAGCCCGATACCAATACTTTTTAATAAAAATTCAGTTTCATTTTCCTTAAACATTTTCAGAAAACAATTTAACAGAAAAATTCTTTTACCGGGGTTCTAGACCTCGGATTTCAATTTCGGACATATGCCCAAGTTCCATATTTTTCTACGGATTTTCTGAAATAGTCAAATCACGGATCCGGGTCCGTTTACAAAAAATGTTGACCAAAGTCAACCATATCAATATTAATATCAAAATTCTTCAACTTTTTCACATATTTCACATATTTCAACATAAATCTTTTCCATCTTTGTGCCCGGACTGTGCACGCAAATCGAGGCAACTATAAATGAGGTTTTCAAGGCCTCAGAAGCTCGAAATTATTAATAAAATAAGTGATGACCCTTTGGGTCGTCACAATCTCCACCTCTAAAACAACCGTTCGTCCTCGAACGGACAAAAGAAAGAAGTACCGAGTCAGGAAACAAGTGTGGGTAACGGCTCCGCATATCAGACTCGGACTCCCAGGTCGATGCCTCAGGAGGCTGACCTCTCCATTGAACACGCACAGAAGGATAACTCTTCGACCTCAACTGTCGAACCTGTCGGTCTAGAATGGCTACCGGCTCCTTCTCGTAAGATAGATCATTGTCCAATTGGACAGTACTGAAGTCTAACACATGTGTGGGATCGCCGTGGTATCTCCGAAGCATAGATACATGAAAAACTGGGTGCACGGCTGATAAGCTAGGCGGCAAAGCTAATCTGTAAGCCACCCCTCCCACTCTGTCTAAAATCTCAAATGGGACCAATATACCTAGGGCTGAGCTTGCCCTTCTTCCCAAACCTCATCACGCCCTTCATAGGCGACACTCGGAGCAATACTCGTTCGCCAACCATGAAATCTACATCTCGAACCTTACGATCCGCATAAGTCTTCTGCCTGGACTGAGCTGAACGCAATCTCTCTTGAATAGTCTTGACCTTATCCAAGGCCTCATGAACTAAGTCTGTACCTAACAACCGAGCCTCTCCCGGTTCAAACCATCCAACTGGTGATCGACATCGCCTACTATACAACGCCTCATACGGAGCCATCTGGATGTTAGATTGGTAGCTGTTATTGTAGGCGAACTCTGCTAATGGTAGAAACTGATCCCACGAGCCTCCGAAATCAATAACACAGGCTCGAAGCATGTCCTCTAGAATCTGTATAGTCCTCTCGGACTGGCCATCCGTCTGAGGATGAAAAGCTGTACTCGACTGAACCTGGGTGCCTAACTCCTGCTGGACCGCTCTCCAGAACCGCGAGGTGAACTGCGTACCCCGATCTGAGATAATAGATACCGGCACCCCATGAAGTCGATCAATCTCCCTGATGTAAATCTCTGCTAACCTCTCCGATGAGTAGGAGACAGATATTGGAATGAAGTGTGCTGACTTGGTCAGCCTATCAACAATGACCCAAATAGCATCAAATTTCCTCTGAGTCAAAGGAAGTCCAGTAATGAAGTCCATAGTGATCCGCTCCCATTTCCACTCGGGAATTTCAATCCTCTGGAATACACCACCAGGTCTCTGGTGCTCATATTTCACCTGCCGACAATTTAGACACCGAGCAACATACGCAACGATATCTTTCTTCATTCCGCGCCACCAATAGTGCTGACGTAAGTCCTGGTACATCTTCGCGGCGCCTGGGTGAATAGAATACCGCGAACTGTGGGCCTCTGCTAAGATTAACTCTCGAATCCCTTCGACATTGGGCACGCAAACTCGACCCTGCAATTTCAATGTCCCATCATCATCTAGATTTACCTGTGTGGCACCTCCCCGCTGTACTGTATATCTCAACTCACGCAAATAAGGATCATCAAATTGCCTCTCACGGATACGCTCTAATAAAGAAGAACGAGCGATCGTGCAGGCTAACACCCTGCTAGGCTCAGAAATGTCCAATCTCACGAACCGGTTGGCTAATGCCTGGACGTCTAGAGCCAATGGTCTCTGACTGACCGGAATATATGCAAGACTACCCATGCTGGCGGACTTTCTACTCAATGCATCGGCCACCACATTGGCCTTACCTGGGTGATATAAAATAGTAACATCATAGTCTTTTAGCAACTCTAGCCACCTTCTCTGCCTCATATTCAACTCTTTCTGCTTAAACAAATACTGAAGACTCTTATGATCGGTGTACACTTCACATGCTACACCATACAAATAATGCCTCCAGATCTTCAATGCGTGAATAATCGCCGCCAATTCTAGATCATGCACTGGATAGTTCTTCTCATGAATCTTCAATTGCCTCGAAGCATAGGCAATAACCTTGCCATCCTGCATTAACACTGCACCAAGCCCAATACGGGAAGCATCACAATAAACGGTATAAGGTCCCGTACCTGTGGGTAAAACCAATACTGGTGCTGTGGTCAAAGTTGTCTTGAGCTTTTGAAAGCTCGCCTCACATTCATCGGACCATTCAAATTGAACACCCTTCTGGGTCAATCTGGTCAGTGGGGTTGCAATAGAAGAAAATCCTTCTACGAATCGGCGATAATAACCCGCTAACCCCAAGAAACTCCGAATATCCGTGGCTGATGTCGGTCTAGGCCAGTTCTTGACTGCCTCAATTTTCTTCGGATCAACCTGAATACCTGCTACCGCCACAATATGCCCTAGGAATGCAACTGAACTTAGCCAAAATTCACACTTTGAAAATTTTGCATATAGCTGGCTATCTCTCAGAGTCTGTAAGGCCACTCTGAGATGTTGCGCATGCTCCTCCTGACAGCGGGAATATATTAATATGTCATCAATGAAGACTATTACAAACAAGTCTAAATAAGGCCGGAACACCCGATTCATTAATTCCATAAAAGTTGCTGGAGCATTTGTCAACCCAAAGACATGACCAGAAATTCATAATGTCCATACCGAGTGTGGAATGCTGTCTTAGGGACATCAGATGCCCTAATCTTCAGCTGATGATAGCCAGATCTCAAATCTATCTTTGAAAATACCTTGGCACCCTGAAGTTGGTCAAATAAATCATCAATTCGCGGAAGTGGATATTTATTTTTGATAGTCACCTTGTTTAACTGTCGATAGTCAATGCACATTCTCATCGAACCATCTTTCTTCTTTACAAATAATACGGGTGCACCCCACGGCGAAACACTGGGTCTAATGAAACCCTTTTCAAGTAAATCCTGCAACTGTTCCTTCAATTCTTTTAACTCTGGCGGAGCCATACGATATGGGGGAATGGAAATGGGCTGAGTGCCTGGAGCCAAATCAATGCAAAAATCAATGTCCCTATCGGGCGGCATACCTGGTAAGTCTGAAGGAAATACTTCAGGAAATTTGCGAACCACAGGCACAGAGTCAATAGAAGGAACCTGAGCACTAGAATCACGGACATAGGCCAAATAAGCCAATCATCCCTTTCCAATCATACGCTGAGCCTTAACATAAGAAATAACATTACGACTAGTATGACCTGAAATTCCTTTCCACTCTATACGAGGCAAATTCGGCAGAGCTAAAGTCACGGTCTTGGCATGGCAATCTAAAATAGCATGATATGGAGATAGCCAGTCCATGCCTAGTATAATATCGAAGTCCACCATATTTAGGAGTAATAAATCAGCACGGGTCTCGAGACCCTCAATTACTATAACACATGACCGATGAACTCGATCAACCACAATAGAGTCGCCTACTGGTGTAGACACATGAACAGGAACACTCAGTGGATCACTGGGCTGAATCAAGTATGGTGCAAAATAGGAAGACACATACGAATATGTAGACCCAGGGTTAAATAATGCTGATGCCTTTCTATCACAAACCAAAATAGTACCTGTAATGACGGCATCAGAAGACTCAGCCTCTGGTCTGGCGGGAAGTGCATAACATCGGGGCTGTGCCCCACCACCCTGAGCAGTATCTCTAGGACGATCAGGTGCTGGCTGGTCTCTACCTCTATCGGTCTTAGCTCCACCTCTATGACCTCTACCTCCACCTCTATGTCCTCTACCTCCGCCTCTAGGTGGCTGGGCAGGCTGTGAGGGAACTGGGGCCTGAATCATGGCACGAGAACCCTGCTGGTGAGATCTGTCAGAAACTCGAGGGCAATACTTTGCAATGTGCCTAAGATAACCGCACGTAAAACAAGCCCTCGGCTGCTGAAAATAGCGAAGTGGTGGTGCATTGATAGGCTGCTGATCAGAGTAGCGTGGCTGAGAATTACGATCACCTGAAGCATCATGAGAAACCTGAAGAGCTGACTGATAAGGCCTAGGAGGATGGCCTCTATCATAAAAATCTCTATCTCCAGACGAGGTACCACTGAATCTACCAGAATTACGAGATCTCTTATCTGATCCATGTCTCGCTCCCTGTGACAGAGCCATCTCTATCCGGCGGACTGCATTAGCCGCCTCCTGAAAAGTGATTTCAGTTCCTGCACCCATAGCCATCTGTAGCCGAATTGGCTGATTCAAGCCATCAATAAACCTCCTCATTCTCTCCCGCTCTGTGGGAAGTATGATAACAGCATGACGAGCCAGGTCCACGAACCTAGTCTCGTACTGTGTGACAGACATAGAACCCCGATGAAGACGCTCAAATTGTCTGCGCATAAACTCCCGCTGAGTTGCTGGAAGGAACTTCTCCAAGAATAATTCTGCAAGCTGCTCCCAAGTCAAAGATGACGATCCCGCTGGCCTGGTTAGACAATAATCTCTCCACCAAGTCTTGGCGGAACCAGATAACCGAAAAGTAGCAAAATCCACACCATTTGTCTCCATAATACCCATAGTACGGAGAACTTCGTGGCAGCTGTATAGGAAGTCCTGTGGATCCTCTGAAGGAGTGCCACTGAATGTGGTAGTGAACAGTTTGGTAAACCTGTCCAATCTCCACAACGCATCAGCGGACATGGCTGCACCATCATTAGACGGAGTCGTAATAATAGGCCGAACTGCCTCAACTGGCTGAATCACAGGATCCTGAGCCTGGGGAATTACTGGCTCCGGAGTGCGCGTAGCAGGAGTCTGATTACCTCCTCCGGCCTGAGAAGTGGCTGGTGCCACCGGTAATAAGCCTGCTCTGGTAATATGATCCATAAAACCTGCTATACGGACCAAAGCATCATGTAGATCCGGTGAAAACACAGCTCCTCCTGGGACCTGAGCTGGGCCTACTGGAGCTGCTGGGGTTGGAACTTCCTCCTCGATATGAACCTGAGGTTCTGCCACTCGTGCTGCTGCTCGGGGCTGAGCTCTGCCCCTACCTTGTCCTCTAGGACGACCTCGACCTCGGCCTCTACCCCTAGCGGGGGCTGCCGCTGCTGGGACCTCGGGCTGCTGGTCAGTAGATGAGGATGCACGTGTCCTTACCATCTGCGGAAAAACAGAGTAGAAGTTCAATTAACATTTCAAGGATCAAGTCGCACGACTGGAAAGAATAAAGGGAATATTTTCCTTACTCCGTAGCCTCTGGAGGATAAATACAGACGTCTCCGTACCGATCCTTCAGATTCTACTAAGGTTGTTCGTGTCCCGTGACTCCTACGAACCTAGAGCTCTGATACCAACTTGTCACGACCCGGATTTCCCACCATAGGGGTCATGATGGCGCCTACTAAATGGAAGCTAGGCAAGCCAAATATTAATTACATCTCCATTAATTACCAATTTATTATTAACAACATAAAAATTACAGCGGAATAATCAAAATTAGCGGAAGACTTAGTCAAATATGATAAAGAAAATCTAAATCTGATACACTACCCAAGATTGGTGTCACAGTACTCACGAACTTCTAAGAATAATACACATAATTGTTTGAAAGAAAATACAAACTGTTTATCTCGGTTACATGAGATAACAAAATGAAAAACATATATAGAAGAGACAACGGGTCCTGCGGACGCCTGCAAGGCTACCTCGTAGTCTCAGTATTCGAAAAATCCACAAGTCGCTACTGCCGCTGCTGCTGTCCGTAACCTGTATCTGCGCAAAAAGAGCGCAGAGTGTAGTATCAGCACAACCGACCCCGTGTGCTGGTAAGTGCCTGGCCTATCCCAGCGAACTAGTGACAAGGCTAAGGCCAGTCACCCACCTAAACCTGTACAGTTGCAATATAGACATATATATACAATACATTTATAAGGAAATACTCTGCTCTGAACAGTCAATAACTCACGATATCGAGAATAATCTAATCAACATAATAAATCTTACTTTCATGTCTCAATTCCTCTCTCATTTCATATCTCGTGGTAGGCGTACCACCCGCTCCCAACTATCACAGTAATTATATCTTGTGGTAGGCGTACCACCCGCTCCCAAATATCATAGTAATTATATCTTGTGGTAGGCGTACCACCCGCTCCCAAATATATCAATAATTATATCTTGTGGTAGGCGTACCACCCGCTCCCAAATATATCAATAATTATATCTTGTGGTAGGCGTACCACCCGCTCCCAAATATATCAATAGGCTACCGGCAACTATGGCCAATGCCAAGATTTTAAGTCACTTTGTGGTCGGCGTACCACACGATCCCAAATATATAAAATATATATATTACCGGCATTTAACCAATAATCTCTATATCAACAATATTTATAATTACCGGTTTTAAACCAACAATTTATAATAATTTCAACAATTTACCTTCATTACCGGTATAACACCAATAACTCTTATTCAACAATTTATTCATAACTAAATTCATATTCCTACAAACTAGGATAGAACAAACACTTACCTCGAAAGTTCACGAACGATTCAATCCGTAGCAATGCCTTTTCCTTTCGAATTTGACTCCAATCCAATCGTATCTATACACAATTGATTCAATGTCATCAATTCTACTTAACAAACTAGTTCATATTGCTAAGTATGATTTTTACAACATTCTGCCCGGAATAGTAAAAACCGACCCCGGACCCACATAATCGAAACTCAAGTTTCGAACCAAAATAAGTTCACCCAATCTTCCATGAGTTCAAATATACAATTTGTTCTTAAGTTCGACTCCAAAACGAGGTCTAAATCGCAAATTCTTTGAAAGCCCTAACTATACCCATTTCTCAAATTTTCAACCAATTTATACATGTTTAAGCCTAAGGATTTGATTGATGTTGATGAAAAATGAAGAAAACGAGTTAACAATACTTACCCAATTAACTTTGATGAAGAAATGCTTCAAAAATCGCCTAAAAAGCTGTGGAGAAGAGAGTTGAACAGAAATGGGATTTTTATCCCGTTTCTGTTCTGTTTTCTGTCTTAAATTCACTGGGCGAAAATTTACTCTATGCGATCGCAGGGCCTGTGATGCGATCGCATAGAAGAAAAAAATGGGGACAGCAAAATTACTCTATGCGATCGCGTAGGTCCTATGCGATCGCATAGAAGGAAATGGATGAACTGAAATTACTCTATGCGATCGCAGGGAATGGTACGCGATCGCATAGAAGGAAATTCTGGGCCTCGGTCTTACTCTATGCGATCGCGAAGGATAGTATGCGATCGCATAGGAGGAAAAGTGGAAGTTATGCGATCGCATGGGCTCTATTGCGATCGCACGGAAGGATTTTTGGGACCTCTAATCTTTGCTCTATGCGATCGCAGCCTCACCTATGCGATCGCATAGAAGAAAATCTCTGTGCAAAAATTGCAGAGTTTCTGCTGCAATTTCATGTTCAAAACCATCCCGTTACCTATCCGAAACTCACCCGAGCCCTCGGGGATTCAAACCAAGTATGTACACTGACTCAAAAATATCATACGAACTTGCTCGCGCGATCAACTCACCAAAATAACATCAAAATCAAGGAATTTAGCCTTAAATCTCAAGAATTCTTTCAAAATTTCATAACTTCCAAACTTTCCAATTTAAGGCCGAAACACGTCAAACGACGTCCGTTTTCAACCAAACTTTACAGGAAGCGCTTAACCAATATATATGACCTGTACCGGGCGTCGGAACCAAAATACGAGCCCGATACCAGTACTTTTTAATAAAAATTCAGTTTCATTTTCCTTAAACATTTTCGGAAAACAATTTAACAGAAAAATTCTTTTACCGGGGTTCTAGACCTCGGATTTCAATTTCCGGACATATTCCCAAGTTCCATATTTTTCTACGGATTTTTTGAAATAGTCAAATCACGGATCCGGGTCCGTTTACCAAAAATGTTGACCAAAGTCAACCATATCAATATTAATATCAAAATTCTTCAACTTTTTCACATATTTCACATATTTCAACATAAATCTTTTCCAGCTTTGTGCCCGGACTGTGCACGCAAATCGAGGCAACTATAAATGAGATTTTCAAGACCTCAAAAGCTCGGAATGATTAATAAAATAAGTGATGACCCTTTGGGTCGTCACACGAGGGCTCGTAGCCCGAGTGTTAATTCAAATGCGGTTGGATTAATATGACGAAGGCTCATGGCCTGAGTCCCAGTTCAACCGTAGTTGAACTTTATTGATTCTTTTGAGTCGAGGGCTCGTAGCCCGAGTGTTAATTCAAGTGAGTTTGGATTAATATGGCGAAGGCTTATGGCCTGAGTCTCAGTTCAACCGTAGTTGAACTATGTTGATTCTTTTGAGTCGAGGGCTCGTAGCCCGATTGTTAATTCAACTGAGGTTGGATTAATATTGCGAAAGCTCATGGCCTGAGTGCTAATTCAACCGTACTTGAACCCTGTTGATTTGTTTTCGAGTCGAGGGCTCGTAGCCCGAGTGTTAATTCAACTGAGGTTGGATTAATATGGCGAATGCTCATGGCCTGAGTCCCAGTTTAACCGTAGTTGAACTTTGTTGATTCTTTTGAGTCGAGGGCTCGTAGCCCGAGTGTTAATTCAACTGAGGTTGGAATAATATGGCGAAGGCTCATGGCATGAGTCCCAGTTCAACCATAGTGTAATTTTGTTGATTCTTTTGAGTCGAGGGCTCGTTGCCCGAGTGTTAATTCAATTGAAGTTGGATTAATATGGCGAAGGCTCATGGCCTGTCCTAGTTCAACCGTAGTTGAACTTTGTTGATTCTTTTGAGTTGAGGGCTCGTAGACCGAGTGTTAATTCAACTGAGGTTGGATTAATATGGCGAAGGCTCATGGCCTGAGTCCCAGTTCAACCATGGTTGAACTTTGTTGATTGTTTTGAGTTGAGGGCTCGTAGCCCGAGGGTTAATTCAATTGAGGTTGGATTAATATGGCGAAGGCTCATGGCCTGAGTCCCAGTTCAACCGTAGTTGAACTTTGTTGATTCTTTTGAGTCGAGGGCTCGTAGCCCAAGTGTTAATTCAACTGAGGTTGGATTAATATGGCGAAGGCTCATAGCCTGAGTCCCAGTTCAACCGTAGTTGAACTTTGTTGATTCTTTTGAGTCGAGGGATGGTAGCCCGAGTGTTAATTCAGCTGAAGTTGGATTAATATGGCGAACGCTCATGGCCTGAGTCCCAGTTCAATCTTAGTTGAACTTTGTTGATTCTTTTGAGTGGAGGGCTCATAGCCGAAGTGTTAATTCAACTGAGGTTGGATTAATATGGCGAAGGCTCATGGCCTGAGTCCCAGTTCATCTATAATTGAACTTTTTGATTCTTTTGAGTCGAGGGATCATAGCCCGAGTGTTAATTCAACTGAGGTTGGATTAATTTAGCGAAGGCTCATGGCGTGAGTCCCGGTTCAACCGTAGTTGAAATTTGTTGATTCTTTTGACTCGAGGGCTCCTAGCCCGAGTGTTAATTCAACTGAGGTTGGATCAATATGGCGAAGGCTCATGGCTTGAGTCTCGGTTCAACCGTAGTTGAACTTTGTTGATTCTTTTGAGCCGAGGGCTCGTAGCCCAAGTGTTAATTCAACTAAGGTTGGACTGATATGGCGAAGGATCATGGCCTGAGTCCCGGTTCAACCGTAGTTGAACTTTGTTGATTCTTTTGAGTCGAGGGTTCGTAGCCCGAGTGTTAATTCAACTGAGGTTGGATTAATATGCCGAAGGCTCGTGGCTTGAGTCCCGGTTCAACCGTAGTTGAATTTTATTGATTCTTTTGAGTCGAGGGCTCGTAGCCCGAGTGTTAATTCAACTAAAGTTGGATTTATATGGCGAAGGCTCATGGCCTGAGTCCCAATTCAATCGTAGTTGAACTTTGTTGATTCTTTTGAGTCGAGGGCTCGTAGTCCGAGTGTTAATTCAACTGAGGTTAGATTAATATGGCGAAGGCTCATGGCCTGAGTCCCGGTTCAACCGTAGTTGAACTTTATTGATTCTTTTGAGTCGAGGGCTCGTAGCCCGAGTGTTAATTCAACTAAGGTTGGATTAATATGGCGAATGATCATGGCCTGAGTCCCGGTTCAACCGTAGTTGAACTTTGTTGATTCTTTTGAGTCGAGGGCTCGCAGCCCGAATATAGACGAGATGAATCATGCTTGCTCTGATTGGGTTTCCAACCTTTCGTTCGTCGTTTTCCCTTTTCTTTTGACTTCAGGAAAGGCTACGCGATCTTGCTATGAAATCCCCACAGACGGCGCCAAATTGTTTGACTCAAAATATTTACAAGCATTTATGAATTCAGAAACAATCAATGAAAATGAAGGGCCAATCATAGCTAGTCGTAACATATCTGAAATCTAGTAAGGAAAAGATAATAGAAATAATTGTATGGACAGCAGAAAATATTGGTGATCTTTATTCATGATAATGGATTAATCTGTCTCTCTATGGAGAGGTTCAAATCTTTACAATCATGTTTTGAGAGATCTACCGTTATTCTGTTTCTTGTTTTGGATTCTCACTCTGTGTTTTACTCTGTATTTCTTAGAGTGTCCATGGGGAGAGAGTGGAACCCCTTTTCTGATGTCTGCCCTTGTATTTATAGACGTTTGTTGTACGAATTGACTCTCTTGGAGATTGGGCCCACATTGGGGGTTATTTCGGACATATCCGAGAATGTCGACCCCAACCAAGGCTTTGGGCGGATACGGATAGTATTCTTGGTTGAGGCGATCCTGGCGTCGGTTATATTCATGTTGGTCGAGAGGAATGGTTAACCTGATTGATTGGCGTGGGATCATATTATGACCTATATATATATATATATATATATATATATATATATATATATATATATATATATATATATATATATATGTAAAAATGTAAAGGATGTTACCATATAATTAACCAACTAATACCTAACTAATTGTTTATGATGCTTTATCACTATTTTCTTTCGTATGATGGGGGTACGATCTCGTGTGCGAATATTCTTGGCGAATGGAAATAGTCGGTACGCCATAATCATGGGTTAGGATATATTTCGTCCGTAAGGACTTTACTAAGCTAAAAATAATTAACTCTAAATTGCATTTAACTGAACTAGAGATGATTAACTCCGATATATATTTTCTAGGCTGGATACATTAAGTTATTTTTTGGAATTAACACAATTAGAAACAGAATATCTTGGTGTTTTAATTCTGTTTGAAGTCAAAATTAAAGTTTCCATATATGTTTAAGCCTTTTAAGTATTGCTTTGAGCGAAAGAAACTAAATAAACAACTGGTATCTATAAATTCACATGAATATAAGAAACTTTCCATATTTATTAGCAAAAATGAAATTAATTACCATATTGTGACTTTGGGTGGAAGAAACATAACTAACGGCATAACCAACTTGTTGCTCACTTAAAACCCTATAAAACCTCATTAATCCTTCCTTCCTGCCTCTCCGCAAGTTATTGTATTGTTGATAGTATTTCATTAATTTCTTCTTTGTTCTGTTTCTTTCATTGTTATTCTGAACTAGCTAGTGAATTACGTTATTCTTGTTGAGATTATTCCATGGAACACTTAAAGTTCGAGGAGGGATTTCGTTTTCGCCCCACAGATTCAGAAGGACTTATGTTCTTGTTGAGATTCGTCGCTGGACAAGAGATGCATGATTCTGGATTTATTACCACTAACGTTGATGTCTATGGCAAACAAGAACCTTGGGAGATTTACGACAATGGAGTACCCTGTGGTGATGATGAGGACAACAGCAGTTATCGCTACTTTATCACAAAGCTGAAGAAGAAAAGCAACGCGAGGTATCATCGTTCTGTCGGAAACAAGGGAACTTGGAAACAGGACGCCAAGGACAAACCAGTTCACTACAAAAATATGGGAAACACATCTTCAGTGGTTAATATTGGATCCAAGACGTGTTTGTCTTACAAGAATAAAATGTTTTACCCTGAAGATCAGAAAGACGGACATTGGTTGATGAAGGAGTACGCGCTTTCTAAAGTTATTCTTCACAAGTTCGACGAAGACCGTAGAGATTATGTTCTCTGCGCCATCAAGAAGTTGAAGCACGTTAACAGCTCATCCGAAACTTCCACAACCACAACCATTCTGAATTTTGATCAGTCGGTGTTGCCTGATATGCACAGCAATTCAGCTCATGTGGTATACGCTGAAGTGGCTGATCACATAACTTATATGTCTCAAACAAATTCGAAGAAGGTTCCCGAAGATGTGCTCGGCTTGGATCCATGGGATATAATGAACTCGGATGAGTTACATCGGATATTAGAAGACGTATCTGAGTGTTGTCCAAATGGATGATGAAGAAGATCAACAACAACAGATGATGAGAAGGTTGTGCTGCAAAGGCTGACCAGCAACTTCTGGTTGTCTTCAAGGGTAGATATTGTAACCAAACGAAGCATTTAAGCTTCATTAATGCAACCTATATACATAGATATTTTTGAACAAGTTGTATGTATAAATCTTTTCAAATAGATGATTGAGCCTTTTTTTAATGTAATATTATAGCTTATTCGCATTAGTAGAATGACATTGGTTTTCTTAATACGCTCCCAATTGTTTTCCTTTAATCTAGTGATCGATCTCTATGAAATGAAAGTGTCCATTTTTCTTTTTCTCGCGATGTTCTGTCATAAACTCGTGAAGAATTTGACGGTCTTATGTTTAAATGCTGCGAGCTAGTAAGAAGTACTACATTCATTTAGTTGTATGAGTC
The DNA here is from genome assembly GCA_032618575.1 of Nicotiana noctiflora. NCBI lineage: Eukaryota > Viridiplantae > Streptophyta > Magnoliopsida > Solanales > Solanaceae > Nicotiana > Nicotiana noctiflora. The sequence goes on from JASVEL010009902.1 coordinate 82,852, forward strand.
GGAATCCGACCCTATAATAATCGACGAACTTAATCACCTTTCTGAAATAATCTAAGATTAATAAGTGGCATGACCACTCGTAATTAATTGCATTCAACGTCTGGTTGATACGACTAATAAGGCTTCGGCCCAACTGCTGTCCTGAAGACAAAATCTCAAAGTGGTCCCGGCCACTAACCGCCAGCTCATACAGCTCACTGCTATAAAAATCAGAAAGGGAAGCCTAATTGGGGGTTCCTCTCCTTCCTCATGGGGACTCTCCACGAAAAGAGAGAGAGAGAACATGAGATGAGAAAAATACAATCTCAAGAACAAATACAACATGATTGTAAAGATCCGAACCTCTTCATGTAGAGGCAGACCACACCATTGTCATGAATAAAAGTTGTCAACATTTCTCAACCTAATTGGGAATGCCTTTTATTACCTCTTTTACATGGCTCTAGAATTACTACGACTTGCTATGACTAGCCCGTAATTCATGTATATTGTTTCGTATTCACAAAGTATTCGGTAACTTTTGAATCCAACAATTTGGCGCCGTCTGTGGGGATTTTCTAGCAAGAATGCATAGTCCTTCCTAGAATCAAAGGATAAGGGGACACCAAAAAAAAAGGGATAAGTTCACAGATACCTACTCAATACAAATAATTTACCTACTTCTACCCAAATCAAAGTATTTACCCAATTTACCTATTCCATGGACCATCGATTAGTTATTGTGATCCATCACTCGTTTGATCTTTTTCTTTATTTATTTTTTCCTTTTGTTATATAGTTAAAGAAAAAAACGGATACAATATTTTATTCCCCTTCTTTGTTTCATATTTTTCTTTTTTTTCCATATCAATTATCAATAAAATAACCTATATAGTATATCTTATTTATCTTTTTCTTATTATCTTTCAATTTTTTTCTTTATTAAATTATATGTATTACATTAAATATTCTAGCGCATGTAATTCAAAATTAGATATCATTATAATAAGATGGTATATTAGTATAATAAAATGACAAATTAGTATTTAATGTTATTATAAAACATTTGTCATAAGAGTATGCCAAAACTAATAGAGAATATTTTTTTCCCTAATTTGTTTCATATTTTTCTTTTTCTCCGTATCAATTATCAAAAAAGATAACCTATATAGTATAGTTATCTTATTTATCTTTTTCTTATTATCTCTTTTTTCATGCATATTGAAATATTGACAAACATATAAGGGAGATAACGGGGTGATAACTCACATGATGACGAGCCGGGTCATCACATTAGTATAATAAAATGACAAATTAGTATTTAATATTATTATAAAATACTTGTCATAATGGTATACCAAAACTGCATATAAATATACTAAATAGGTATATTACTATTTTATGTCTTATGACACATGCTTCTATACAATTAATATTATTTTTATGGAACTCTATCAAAATTTTATTTAAGAAAATATTTGCAAGGACCTAGTTGAATTTGTTTACAAATAAACTTATTTATTGCAGTATATTGTTTTATTATATCTTATACTACAACAATATAATGCTACTATAATCATGACTTTAGCTTTACAGAATAACAACTAGATAATTCAACAAATATCAGTAAGTATGCTATGATGGTATATTGTATGCTATTACATCATACAGTTACAGTATATTGCATATTATTATATTATACCATTATAGTATATTGTATACTATAGCGGTATACTGTTAGATAACAGTGTTCTTTGACTATTATAGTATAACGTCGCAGTATAGCTATATACTTTTATAGTATATTTGTATACCATAGCGGTATACTATTGAATAACTGTATTTTTCTTTTATTTTCAACATAAAAATTCAATCTCAATCATCTTAGATCAGCTCCAAATGAGATCAAATTTCAGTATGAACTTTTAGAAGGCACTATAAATAATATTTAATAACACCCGCTTTGAATCAACCAAAAAATCTTCAAAATAAATTTTGTAAACTATAATATACTGTTGAAGTATACTGTTGAAGTATAACTATATACTCTGATAGTATATTGTAAACTGTAGCAGTATGATGTTAGATAATTTTGTTCTTCTTCAATTATTACAATATACCGTTACAGTATATTGTAAACTATAATAGTATAGTGTTACAGTATAGCGACCATCCTTGCATTATTAGAATGTTGACATTTCTCTGTAGAAAAAAAAATCAAAAATTAAAGGACTTATGTGGAATAAGCATATAGGACTTCACTAATGATCCACAATGAAGGAAAAAAGAAGTTGATGTTCAATATTGCTGGAACGTTCTTGCTTACAACCTTCCACGTCGGATAGTCTCATCTTGATTTTGTGTTCGAATTTTAGAAATAGAAAATTTGTTAATAAAGAGTGGTTTACCCTTTGTAATGGATTTACTTAGCCGCAAATACAATTTACTAGATTGAATAAGTTTCAAATACTGAATGATAAAAAATATTTAATCCTCCCTTAACTTTTCTCTTTCACACATTGTGAGTTATAGGTCGTTATAACCAATGCGATGTTAGTAGCAACATGGAGTTGCATACTGTGTCGTTCCAAAATATATATTGTATTCATATAATACAAACCTACCACACTAATAGATATTATTGATGCAGTTGGAACTTGGAAGTTTGCAGGTGTCGGGTAAATAATTTGAGTCCCATAGGTAGGAGTAGAAAATAGTTTGGGTCTAGGCATTAAAGGGTAAATAGTTTAGAATCAATGGGTATAAAGTGAGATTTTCTCAACAAAAAAACAACCCAGCTCGATCAAGCCCGCTCCCTCTCCGACTTCCAGTAGTGCGAACAGGAAGAGGAAATTCCACCCACTTGTGGGAGGATCCCTACGAAACATCTCCCACACTCCCAATGCGGACCTCGAGTCGAGAGACACATAAAAACAACAAGCATACCCGGGAAATCACACATAAATAGCTCGAATTCTTGAACCAAAATCGAGCTTAACCACTCAACACCCTCAACGAATTCAACTATGGTTGAACCAAGACTCGGGCTATGCGCCCTCGCCTCCAACAATTGATAAAGTTCAACAACAGTTGAACTGGGACTCAGGCCATGCGCCTTCGCCAACGAATTCAACTACGGTTGAACCACGGAATATAGCATTAAGTAAATAACAGAACAATATTTATGTGGAAAACTTTCAGCTGCTGGGATTAAAAATCACGACCTATAGTGATAGGATTTGAACTTTCCTAACTGAGTAAACATTAGATTACAACCTATTGTAATAAAAAAAATTATACTTATAATCTCTTCCTATTCACAATAACTACTCCCTCATGTCCAAAATAAATAATTTCTTTGTTGCTTTCACACATATTAAGACTCACCTTTTAACATTAATTACCAATAAAATTGACCATATTAACCTTTATTATCTTTTTACATAAACACTCCTAACACGTACTCCAACATTATTTACTCCAAGGATAATGTAGGAAAAAATAATTAATTCATTCTTAAAATCAAGAAAAAGTACTTACTTTGGACCACAAAAAATAAGCCAAAAATCAGTTATTTTGGACCGGATGGAGTATATTGTAAGTCTCTCTGTCATAACTCTATTACAAAGCTAACCACTTGACTAACTCTAGTCAAAACAACCACACAAATTATGATTTAGAAGATGTCCTACGAAATGCTTCTCAAAAGATGAGTAGGAATTACAAGTGAATAACATGAACATTGGCATAACAATACTACAGGACACGCGATATAATCAGTGCTGAGATTCGGTCCTTTGTTCTGTTGTTGTTTGGTTCATCAATGTCTTAAAAAGAATTAAGGCGGTTGCACAATTGAGAGTAATCAATATTTAGGTTTTGCAAATATGTGTTGAAATCCCTTGCCTCGTGTTGATAATATACGTGTGAGGTCATCAATAACGATACAAGTAAGTGTCTGGTTCACATCGTGCTTCAATAGTATTGTTGTTCTGTTGCGTGTACGGTACAACAACTTTAATAGTTGTTAGAGTTGACTTGTTGTGAGATACTAAGTGTCCACCAGACTGAATAGAGAACCGGCTTCTCTATGAGTTTCCACTAAAAATACCGAGGAACCAAACTGTATAGCGATCTGGATCTATATCAGTTTGGTACAGTGCTAATTGCAGAACCAGTAGGCAGATGAGACACAGGATAAGTTCCCACTGTATAGAGAACCAGATTCTCTAGAAATTCCTATTGTAAGCAACAGACTGTGCAACCAATCAGTACAGGGAATCGGGTTCTATAATTGTTACCAAAGTAGCTCGACAGTAAGTAAAGAAGAAAGAGGATTTTTACGTGGAAAAATCCCAACTCAAGGGGATGAAAACCACGAACTACACTTTTAGGCTTTTAACTTCACTAACTTGTAAACACCAACTATAAGCCACTTTGTAATACCTCTATTACTAAGGATTCAACTCAACTAACTTGTGGCACTCTCTCTACAAGCCACTTTGTGGCTCTCTATTTACAAAGATTTTGACTAACTTGTGATACTCTCACAACAAGCCACTTTGTCACTCTCTAGTGACAAAGACTTTAAACATTCTAACTTGTAATAACCCTATTACAAGACACTTTGTAATAACTCTATTACAAAGGCTTTACAACTTGACTAACTGTATCCAAGACACAAACTTGGAGGGTTTGTGAATTTGGGTACAATTGAAGCACAAATAATAAAGAGTCAACAAATCTAAGGACTTAAGACATCTTCAATCTTGGATTCGTCCTTGATGTTGAAACAGCTTTGTTCTTAAGAGAGGTTGTTCTTGCACATAAGAGAATATTTTTGTTTCTGATTTTGCAAGTGTTAAAGAGAATGTGTTGGGTCTTGCCCCAGGTTTAGACAACAAAAGACATAACCTTAGTCGTGTCAATTCTTGGTTTGCACATGCCTCTCTCAATACGAAGTGACGGATGCACTCTTTGTTGCACTATTGTAGGTAGTCACTTTCTGTAGTTTCTTTCCAGTTATACTGTTGACTTATACTTCTGTCAGGGAAACACCAATGTATCAAGTCCCTAATCTGATTCATGTGAATCTGAAGAACACTACCCAAATTATCTTGAGTCGATTAACTTAAATGATTGTACCAAGTATGCTTGAGGTCCTTTATCTGGTTATCTCATGAAGTAAGTTAGTTTACCTTCCTTGATTGTGTTTATACTTGTGTGACATCACTTAGAATGATGTAAGCAAGGTAGGTAAAAAATCTTCCACAGAAAGTTGACTGATGCACCATTCCTGTAAAATAGTGTGTGCAGGCAGCAACTTTCCTGCTGGAGAGTTGACTTCATAGAGTCTCCTTAGGAACTGGTAGGGACCTGTTCCCTCAGCTGTCTTTCCAATCTTCCTCACTTGAGTCATTTCTATCATCTTTGAGTACCGGGTTCTTTTCTTTCTTTGGTTCTCTTCTTTCACTGTCTACCTTCCCCTTCATCTCGTATGTCTACAGATTTCCAATCGGCTCTTCTATGGTCAGCTCCTGCAAGTCCTTTGATTCAGTAATAGCATTCACCTTTCTTTCCCAAGGGATGGATCCCAACCTGGAATTTTGTGATCTTAAGATCTTGTAAAAGTGCAACAGGTTCTTTATCTGGTTCTGTGTGGTAAGTTTGTTAGATTATCAAAATAAAAAGTAAAGTATTTGTGACCAAGGTACTTGTAACCTATCATTTATACTGTGACCGGAGGAACTAATCTCTATATGGTCTCTTTGTTGTTCCCTTATCTGATTTCATTTAAAATTGAACAAGACATTTGACTTCTTGCTCTGAACTCTTGAGTGGCAAATTGTATGAGATTCCCTATCTGGTTCTTTTATAAAATTAAATCATCAAAACAAAAGACACATAATTTATTAATTTTTTCCTTTTAGATGACGAAAAACTTAGTGTCTGTTTCAATTTATGTGAACCCATTTGACTGGGCACGTAGTTTAAGAAAAGAGAGAAGACTTTTGATCTTGTGGTGTAAAATGAGGCACCTTAATTTTCTGTGACTTTATAGAGTCTCCTTAGGAACTGGTAGGGACCTGTTCCCTCAGCTGTCTTTCCAATCTTCCTCACTTGAGTCATTTCTATCATCTTTGAGTACCGGGTTCTTTTCTTTCTTTGGTTCTCTTCTTTCACTGTCTACCTTCCCCTTCATCTCGTATGTCTACAGATTTCCAACCGGCTCTTCTATGGTCAGCTCCTGCAAGTCCTTTGATTCAGTAATAGCATTCACCTTTCTTTCCCAAGGGATGGATCCCAACCTGGAATTTTGTGATCTTAAGATCTTGTAAAAGTGCAACAGGTTCTTTATCTGGTTTTGTGTGGTAAGTTTGTTAGATTATCAAAATAAAAAGTAAAGTATTTGTGACCAAGGTACTTGTAACCTATCATTTATACTGTGACCGGAGGAACTAATCTCTATATGGTCTCTTTGTTGTTCCCTTATCTAATTTAATTTAAAATTGAACAAGACATTTGACTTCTTGCTCTGAACTCTTGAGAGGCAAATTGTATGAGATTCCCTATCTGGTTCTTTTGTAAAATTAAATCATCAAAACAAAAGACACATAATTTATTAATTTTTTCCTTTTAGATGACGAAAAACTTAGTGTCTGTTTCAATTTATGTGAACCCATTTGACTGGGCACGTAGTTTAAGAAAAGAGAGAAGACTTTTGATCTTGTGGTGTAAAATGAGGCACCTTAATTTTCTGTGGCTACAAATCATTGCATACAGGTAATTTTTTTCCAAATAAGAAAAGGGGTCGTTCTTTTTGGCACGGACTAAAAAGGAAATAGGTTCACATAAATTGAAATGGAGGGTGTATTTATATTCCCACTAAGAACAAATCTCCATATTGTTTCCCCTAAATAGCCATATTCCCCTTGAGAACCTATTTCGTCCTTTTCAATTTCAATTTTCTTCCCCCTTTTGGCCTTATAAAAAAAATCAGAAAAGTTAATACAAAAAGCAATCTAACAAAATTCTCGCATGCCACTTGTGTGCACACACCATAGCTAAAGACAGAGCACAAACGTATAGCATGCATTAATAGGCGATGATGCTCATTAATATGAGGAAAAAAGAAATATTGTAGAAGTTCCATAATTACAAACATACACTATTCAAACAAAAATTAGAGTACCACACTCAATAGGATAGGACAACAAGAATACACGATAATATTAAAGATGAGCTAGAAAAAAGGTAATATAGGTGACTCTGGATGGGAAACTAAAGGACTAGGGAGCAAGGGACTTGACGAGACTATTAGTGGGAATATTAGCAGCCTTTTGATCATTAATCAGTTGCTCCTTCAGGTTCTCTACTTGGTTCTTTAACTCTGTATTTTACCTTTCAGACGGGAAACCTCTTTTCCCAGAGCATTGTTGGAACGGATTCCTTGCTGGCCTGATTGAGCTTAGACTCAAGAATGGCATTTTGGGCCTTCAACCGCTTGATTTATTCATTTCTAGCACTCTAAGCATCAATAAGCTAATAGATTGTGGAACTGCTTCCTATATCCCCCCTTTATGTCTACACACTCACAATCCTCAAAGGTGGTCATGGTGAACATTTGTTAACATGTTCGTACTGATGCTCTCCCCAAGGGAAACTCAACTCTTTCAAGGACTTGTGTGAGCAGGAACCCATATAGTAGTCCATAATTTTTATCCTTGAAGTTTTCCACTTTCTTCATGTGCTCAATCAAAATTCCTGGCATATTGATGGGAGTGTAGGAGTCTATTGCTTCGAGAAGCACCAGGTCTGCTATAGAGTCAACAGATACCCTCTTATTCCGAGATAGGAATACCTTGCTCACCAACTCAAATAACAGCTGGTATTTTGCAGAAGTGCATTCTTGTGCACTCGTTCCCCATTTGAATAACTTAAGGCTTGATGATTAAATTGATAAACTTTGCGCAACAAGTTACCTCTACGATTAAGAGCCCTTCAGTAGGCACCCCAAGAATCTCCCAATGTAGAGCCACATTAGGAAATCTTTCCCCATTGACCTTCAAACAAATTTTGTCACCCTCTATTATTAACAAGTCAGCATAAAACTGCAGACCTCTTTCTCATACACTTTTGGACTCTGTATATTAAAAAGGTGATTCCACTTTGGAAGTCACAAATTTCCACAAACTACCTCAATCAAGATCGATCAAAAATTAGAGAGTCAAATACTCTTCCTTGTAGAACTTTTGCTTTTTCAAATTATCCTTTTCAATCTCAGACAGTTATACTCTTGGCATTTTTGAGGAATCGGGTTCCTCGTTTCTACTTGGCCTCTTTATGAGAGGCTTCTTCTTCTCAACAATTTTCTCCTTCTCAATTGTTTTCTCGTTCTTCACTTCTTCTTCACCATAAACTTTAGAATCCTTTACAGACAGAACTTCTTTTATTTCACAGATACTGCTTTCTTAGATTTTTCCCTGACAAGAGGTGCTTGTTCTGGAGACGTTTCCTCATCTTCCACCTATACAACATCTGTCGGAGGCAAATCCTCCTCATCAACTAGTCTAATTATCACAAGCCTTCTCCTTTTATTTTTCTCCTTATACTTCTTTAATGTATTGTCAAGAGCAATCTTTTTCTGTTGCCTAATGGTGGGTCATTTAGGAAAAGACACTTTTATAGTTGTCCCACCATTCCTAGCAGTAATAAATTGGGAAATGTGTACATTATCTATGTTTTCTTCACAATCACCAGAGTTTTCCTCCGAAACAGACTTTTTCTAAGGGTACAGTAACTCCAATGGGACTATAATAAGGTGAGCGAAGGAGGTAGGGTCAGCACTGTTCAGGGGCTGTCTAGTAGAGCTTGGAGTTTCATCCCAAGTAGGAGCATAAAATTCCCCTTGGGTAGAGGGACCAAGTCTCTTTGTAAGCTCCTTTGCAGTGTTGGCAGTACCTGTTACTTTGAGGCACCTGGTCCCCTTTACCTTGCACTTTCACCAAAGTCCCAGCAACAACATCAGTGATCATCTTCCACTAAACTTTCCACATCAACAGTAGGCTCTCTTACAAGGGAGGGAGAGCCCTTCTCAGCCTCATCACCTAATAATGCATTACTAGGAGAAGAAAATGGAGCATTGCTTGATGTTAAAAAAATATTCATATCAACCCCCTGAGCATGTGAACTCTCAGAACAACCAGATGCCGACACGCCCTCAACCAAACAAGAAATCATAATCTTATTCATAAGTCCTTCGTCAACACGCTGACTAGATACTGCTACTCCCTCATCCATTTTACTATTTCTTTTGTGGTATAAAGAAAGCGAGAAATAGATGTAGGTCCTTCTAATTCCACTTTCTCTATAGTTGCATATGGGGAGGGAGAGATAACAGCTATTTTGGGATTTTATCTTTTTTGGTGTGATGGGAACCAAAACCAGACAGTTTAGGGGAGAAGACTGCTGATGGTGGTTGGATAGAAATTAGGGATTCAATGGGTGAAGGTTGGGGCTCCGATCTGGATGGTTGTGCTTCGTGAAATGGAGACACAACATGGATATCATCATGGCTTTTGGAGACTCAGATTTCAATAAAGACATGGTTGATCTCGAGAAAAAGAATACACAAAAAGAGGGTTTTGGAGAAGACGAATGTTTAGTATGGATGTTAAGGAGAGAGAGGTTGTCTTTTGGCTCTTTAGTGGGAAAAAAGGGTCCGATTACAACTAGGTATGATTAAAAGGGACGGGTTATCGGGTCAATTTGTAATACGTGTATTTTTTGGATTTAGCAGGTATGAGAAGAAGCACAATTAATTAATGACGTGGCATACTAGTAGTTAAAAATGCATATGAGTGTAAGAGGAACTACCAACTAGAGTCATGGAAACCAGGTTGCCTGAAATTTTTAAAAAATATGAGCATCATCCTTCCAAATAGTTGCAATTTCATCATCCACTTGTTTGTTCGGTAGTTGCCATACGTGTTTACCTGTAATGGTATAGAATTGACTAATAAGTTACTAAAAACACTTTTTAGCAAATTACCTTACCCATTTACTACTACAGAGAAAGTTGCCTTGAGATGCTCACTTTATTCTTTATTTTGAATGAAGACCTGACTTGCTTCCCTTTCACACATACATTACACACTTTGTTATCTTTGAACTTTGACTTTGGCAGCCAACGAACCAGGTCCTTTTTGATCAGCTTGTTCAACAGAGAAAAGCTTGTATGTCCCAATCTTTTGTGCTATAGTTCAGCATCATCATCAATGGCACTCACACATGTAAAATCACTACCATTTAGATAATCAATGTCTGCAACATAAATGTTTTTTTGACCTTTTTGCAATCAGAACCACTTCACCAGTTATAAGATTGATAGAAGTACAAGACTTTGACAAGAACTCAACTTTATTTCCTTGGTTGCAGATTTGAAAGACACTTAGTAGGCTATACATTTTCAATGGCGACATAAGTGTTTTAATCCATTCAAATAATATATATTTTCAACGAGTGAGAATATTTTCCCATATGTTTCCAACTCACAGAATGTATCTTTTCTTGCCATTTCCTAAGGACACACTCCCACATTACATGATCTTGAGTGAAAGAAAACCATTCATTCTTCCAGTCATGTGTTTAGAGCAACCACTATCTATTACCAGCTTTGACTGCTTCCCCTCGCTGCCGCTTGCCTTGTAATGCATGAAATCAAAAATCAGAATTCTTTTTGTCCATGCAGGAATCACACATTTCTCTTTCAGAGAATCAGGTTCCTTAGTAGTAGATACATATTTCTACAAAAACTTTGGTTTACATGAATCTTTGTAATGACTAGTTGTACCACAATAAGTGAAAATCCAGTTATTAGGGCCCTTTTCTTTGTGGAACCCAATTCCTTGTATGTTCCCCCATTACTTTTATACATGAAAGTGATTGTATAAGAGAACCAAGTCCACTTTAGTGGTTTATCTAGATTATTTTTAACCCTGCTTAAACTTCCCGAGGTTGTCTATTTTTTCAAGTTCAGCAATAAGACTCAATTTTATATTATGAGTTTATTTTCAAGCTTAAGGTGCACCTCACTTACCACTTCCTTTTCAGGATTTCACGCATTTTTACTTCAAAATTTTTAGAGGATATTTTCTTTCTTTATTTCCTCCACTATTTCCTTCAGATCAACAATTACAACGAGTAAATCATCTCTCGCATGGTCTTTCTCTCTGATTTCCTCAGTTAAAGAATTTTTACTATTAATGAGATTGTGGTAAGCATCAATTAAAATATAAACTAAAGATACCGGCTTTTTTGAGAATAAGACTTCAAATTTCCTAAAACGTCTCAAAAGTTTACCTCATCGTCATCATTATCTTCATCCTTATCAGAATTTTCCATCAGTATAGATATGATGTCATATTCTGCTGATTTGCTTTCAATGGCCATAATGGAGGTAACTCTTTGTTCATCAGCACCCTCAGATTCACTAGAGGAATCTCCACAGCCAAAGTTTGTTTCACAACATTATTAGTGGCATCTCTTCTCTTGAACTACCTATCGGGGACCAAGTTCCTCTTAATCGTCTTGTTCGCGTTGTGTTTGCAATGGTCTTACTTGTGGAGAGGGAAATCTTTGGTAAAATATCCTGGATTTTTGCACTTTTGAAAACAGTCATAGCCTTTTAGTGTATTTGCTAGAGCTGCCCTTATTAGGAATTCCTCCATTTCTACGAACCATTTTTTGAAATCTCCTATAATGGCCTGATCGATCATTTTAATTTTTAGATCCCCGTTCCTCTAATTAAGACTTCTTGTATATTATTTTATAACTTTTGGGGATGGTTGGATCATGTTTGGAACAGTTCGGTCAGAACACTTAGTTCCTTAACAGTGGCCTAAGATGGCCAAGTTTGGCTTGAGTCAACATTTTTAGTAAACAACCTCGGACCCAGTATTTGACGGTTCCAATAGGTTCAGATGATTATTTTAAACTTTTCCGTGTCTTCATATTGAGTTTTGGGTGATCCAAGAGCTTCTTGGCGCTTAAAGTTGAAAGTTGGTGCGTTTAAGGTTTTCAAGTTCTTTAAACTTGGTTTGACGTAGACTTTGGTTTGATTGATGTTTGCTTTGGATTTTGAGGATGGAAATAGATTCGTATGGTGATTTATGACTTCTACATAAAATTTGACATCCCTCCAAATTCTAAATATGTGATTCGATACGTTCAGAGCTAGTCGAAGAAGTTTGAAGTTCATAAGTTGATTGAATTGGTTTTGGCTTACCGTTCTTGGTTTCAATGTTGTTTTACGTGTTACAAGGTTTGAGCAGGTTCGTATTATGTTTATGAACTTGTTTGTGCAATTGGATAGGGTCTCAAGTGGCTTGGGTGTTTTTCGGACTACCCGGAGCTAAGTTTAAAACTACAGAAGCTGTAGTTCTAGTTTCCTACTTCATGAACGTGGAGAAGGAGTCGGGTTCACGATGAAGGAATAAGGTGGGTGGCATTTTTCCCTATGCATTCGCAATAGGGGGACCACGTTCACTATGATTTGGGCCACTAGCCTTCGAATTCGTACTCACTCCTTTGCGTTCATGAAATGTGAGTCCAGATGGGGAGGAAGGTCAGTCTATGGACTTTGCGTTTGCGTTGAGTGCACCAAGAGCAAAAATTATTTATTTGCAAAAAATTTCGGAATCTAGACGCATGGGCCTTGGGGTCAATTTAGGAACCTTCCAAATCGGGTTGAGTAATTTCTCTTTCAGTTAAATTATGAACTTTTGAGCACTTAATTATTAGTTTATATGACTTTTGATTAGTTTTGGATCACTCGACTTCGTTTGGGGAGTTCTAGTGAGGTTAAAGAGTCGGTTAGTGGACTTGAAAGCGAGGTTAGTGGACTTGAAAGCGAGGTAAGTATCTTACCTAATCTTGTAAGTGGAAATTTATCCCTTTAGGTGTATTAATTATTGTGTGGTACTTGTTGTGGGGGAATACGTATTCACGAGGTGATGAGGTCAGTACGTAGCTATATTCATTATATCCACGTAAACTTAGATTCACATCATGCCTTAATTCTGCTATTTGTATTTATCCTATGTGTTGATTTACTTTATTATGACTGAGATTGAGACTTTAATACAGATAATTATTTAGCCTCATACTTCAAAAAAATGGGAAACATTTGATGAACCATGGATTCGTGTCTTCTCGACTCGCATGTATTTCTGCAAGCGAGGTAAATTTCTCTACTCTTATGGGTTGGGTTTTTCGTCTCGGTAGTAAATTAAGTTACTCTTATGGGATAGGGTCGTTCTCCTCGATAGTACTAAGAACCACGATTCCTATGGAATTTGGCCGTTTGCCTCGACAACTTCGTGCCTAATAATTGAAATTGGATTTGGTTTGGTAAGAAATGAGTTAGAGCGTTCAAGGCTGACTTATGACATATTTAGTGATCTGATATAGACTCATGTGTGGAATTACTGTAATTACTTTTATCTGTTTCATTGCTATTTGTTGTACATTCTCCATGACTACTTTATGTATTTCTATTACTGTTTGACCACTAGTAAGTGTCAAATCGACCCCTCATCATTACTTCTTAGAGGTTAGACTAGATACTTACTGGGTATGCATTTTTATCCGTACTCATGCTACAATTTTTCACTGAATGTGCAGGTATTGACATAGGTACTACAAGTGGTCACACGGGCACGTATCCATACCTCTTCGAAGATTAGTGGTGATCTGCATGCCTTTCCTCGATTTGCAACACTGCAATCTCCCTCTACCTTGTTTATTATTTCAGTTTATTACCTTTTAGATAGTAGTTGTATTAGTTTTGTATATTCTTTAGATTTCTCATGCACTTGTGGCATTGGATTTTTGTATGTACTATTGTACTTATCAATAGTGTCACTATGGTTAACGTATTTCTCACGCTGGTATTTCTTTTGAGAAGTGAGTATGTATGGTTGCATGAGATGTTTTTTTATTTCATTTTAAAATAAATAAGACACTTTTTGTTTTAAAAGGTAAAACGGGATAACTAAATTGAAGGTTTACTTGTGGGCTTGACTAACATCGGTTTTAGGTGCCATCGTGACCTATTACGGGTTTTGATTGGATTTTTGATATACGATTTAAGAGATTTTTATATTATTAGACTCATGTGAGTGTGTGGATTCTGAAAATACAAATTTCACCCGATTATAAGACGTTGGCCTGAGGGGCATTTTGGTCATTTTACATGATTTCACATATTATCTTATAATTTCATTGTAGAATCAGTTACTGGAAGTGTTATTTACAATATGCAATTGGATTGAATAGATTTGGGTCACTTAGAGTCAAATACTCGTGGCAAAAGTGTGATTTCGAGTTGATTTTGAGCCGGTTCAAGGTAAGTGATTTGTCTAACCTTGTGGGGGTCATTTCCCCTTAGAATATGATATTTGATAATTGAATGCCTTGTACGTGAGGTGGTGAGCACATACTTGAGCTAATTGTTGGAAATCCGATTTTACTTTTAAGTATTTAAACTGAGTTCCTTTCTTACTTGTTTTATTCTACTTGCAAACATAGTCTGTGTTAGTGTAGAAAAAGCATGCTTAGTTGACTTAATTGCCTATTTGCTTAAACTGCCTTAATTGCATTATGTGGAGCATGTTAGGATAGAATTAACTGTCTACTTGTTACGGACTTAGTAATTATTTTGATATTCTCGAGTTGCTACTGTGTGTTTTAAATTGGGACTACGGGATAGCATCTCGTGAGATCCCCTATGCATATTTATGATCTGGACTGAGGTACGGGATACTAAGAGATACTTGGCACGTGTGTTGAGGATACCGAGAGATACTCGGGATACTAAAAGATCCCTGGCATATATATTGAGGATACCAAGAAAATTCTCGGGATACCAAGAGATCCCTGCCATATGTATTGAAGATACCAAATGATCCTCGGGATACCAAGAGATCCTCAGGATACCAAGAGATCCCTGGTGTGTATATTTAGGATACCAAGAGATCACGAATATTAATATTGTTGTGAGGGGTATTTCCTTATGGTTTGCCCTTATCTTTGTTTTCACTATTGCACTCTTATTATACTGTGTAGATTCTTATTATAGACTCTTAGTTTTTACTGCTTATTTATCCTGCCATTTCATTATGTATTTATATCAGTAAGGCACTGACCTTCCTCATCATTATCCAATCGGGGTTAGGCGTGACACTTACTGAGTACCGTTGTGGTATATTCATGCCCTTTTTGTGTATGTATTTCATGTGCAGATTCATGTACCTCTGCACAAGCTTATCATCCTGAAGGCAGGGAGAGCTTTTGGAGACTTTGAAGTACATCTGTCGCGTTCGCAGACCGAAGAGGGTATCCATCTTTATTCTATATTATAGTGTTAGACCTTCTATCATACTATTGATGTAGATATTCCATAGTTAGAGAATTTTAATATATTTCTTTCAGCTTGTGTTCCCGTTTAGCGTTGTAAAAGTTTGAGATATTGTATTTTATATGCCGAGCGGTATTCTATATATCGTTTCATTTAGTTATTCTTGGTTTTAAATTTATATTTCCGCAAGTTTTGATTTTGTTTTCGCACTTGTTAGGCTTACCTAGTCGTAGAGACTAGGTGTCGTTGCGATAGTTCATGGAAGGCGAACCGGGGTCGTGACATGCATGCAGCCTTATTGTGGACAGTTAGTCATTCTCCAGCATTATCAATGCTTTTTGGATGGTGCACCAAGGGGAGATGGGCATGCCTTACTTGTAATTATGATACTTGCTCTCAATATCCCAAATATAGTCATAAGATGTGTTACGTGGGGAATCGGGCATTTTTACCACATGATCATCCATTTCGGAAAGATAAGAAATTATTTAATGGTAAATAAGAGCATAAAGTCATGCCTACTCCCTTATTGGGGGTATAAGTGCTTGAAAAACTACGTGAATTCAATAATGTCTTTGGAAAAGGCCTCGACATAATGACAGTCTGTGGAAGAAAAGATTCATCTTTTTTGAATTGCCATATTGGGCACATAATAAATTGAGGCACAATATTGACATGATGCATATAGAGAAAAACATATGTGATAGTCTGTTTGGGTCTTTGTTGGATATACCTGGAAGTCCAAGGATCGTGTAAATTCTCGCTATGACTTGGAGAAATGAGGATACGTAAGGAGCTTCAACCATTAAATGATGATAAAAATGGAAAGGTTCATCTGGCTAAGGCTTGTTACTCCATGAAACCATAAGAGAAAATATAATTTTGCACCGTCTTAAAAATACCAAATTACCAAAAGAGTGTGCCTCTAATATATCACATCGCATGCAAGTGGATGATATGAAAATATCAGGATACAAGAGTCATGATGCTCATTTCATAATGAATTACATGCTCCAAGTTGCGGTTATAAAAGTGTTACCCAAGAATGTCTCTTTGCCCTTGATTAGGTTGGGTAATTATTTTAGAACCATATGTAGTAAGGTTATAAGGCAAAGGGATCTTGATACAATGCAGTATGAAATTATCAAATATAGCATGTGAGCTTGAAACAATTTTCCCGCCAACCTTTTTTGATATAATGACACATTTGCCTATCCATTTAGTAAATGAAATTAAGCTTGGTGGTCCAACTCATTTGCGTTGGATGTATCCCTTGGAGAGAAACCTGTGTAAGTACAAAGTATTTATTTGTAATTGAACTCATCCAGAAACAGCAATAGCAGAGGGATTTTAGCCAAAGAGTGCTTGAACTTTTATTCAAGATACTTACATGATAAGGTGAAGACAAGATTCAGTCGCTATCAAACTAAGGATTATAAAGGCATTCAAATAGAGGGAGATGATTCTTCACCTATATTTCCTAATATAGGTCATTCAATCGGAAGTAAGAAGAAAAGGAAAGCCAAGACTTTGGACATGGATTTACTGTTATGCTCTGACGCACGTCGATATGTTTTGTTCAATATTGGAGATGAACAAGTTGAGACACTTATAAAGTAAGATAAACTATATAACTGTCATTTGTAGTTTAAACTTCATTTTTTTCATGATAAGATATTTACACTTTATCTCCAATAGTCTAATGATTAAATTTTACATTTGTACTTACAGGGAACAAAAGAATTTAATTGAAAATCATACTAGAGTAAATGCATGGTTAAAAGAACGAATTCATAGTCGAGAATTCAAAAAATAGTTTAGAGAGAAAGTTTAAAATGTTGAAGTGCCCAATCATTTAAGGTGGCTAGCTAAAGGGCCTAATACAGTGACTAAAAGATATATTGCATATTCATTAATGGATATCGATTTCATACAATAGAACGAGGTGCTCCATGCTTGACTCAAAATAATGGAGTGACTTTGTCAGCAACAACAAATAGATTTGCTAATGCTAGAGACCAAAATCCCATCGATGGAACAGTTATCTACTATCGAGCTATTCAGGATATAATTGAAATTGATTATTGGAACTATTTTAGTGTTTTACTATTTAGATGTGATTGGTTTCATAATGAAATTGATGGATATGGATTAACGCGGGTGTACTTCAACAACAAAATGCAGTATGGATAACCCTTTTGTACTAGCATCTCAAGTACATCAAGTTTTTTATGTGGAGGATCCAATTGAGAAAGATGTTTATTATGCAAGAAATAAAGTCCCTGTTGATTTGTATGATTTGGAAGAAGAGAATTGTCCTAATATTGGAGAAATATTTTGGAGAGAGCCTAATAATGATATTGGTTCATCAAATAGATTACTCGACGTGGATGTTAGATAGTCGAGAGAAGATATACATGCCGATATCATTGATATGCCTTCTCAATCACAAGATACAATTATGAAAACGTCAGAAGAAGAGGATGAGTATGATGATATTGACTGGGATTGGATAGAACCTGATGATTGATAAATGATCTTCTGAACTTCTTTAAATATATAGTCGTCTAGTGAGTAATAATGCCATTTTTTAGAAATATTATGTGATTGTTTTTTTTTTTTGTATACTTTAGACTTTTTGCATTTGTTTTTTCCTTACAGCTCTATATTGAATAGCTTCAATTTTATGGGTTTTATACCAGCATTTGTTACTGATAGTAGATCAGCAATCCAAGTAAGTTACATAAAGTTTCTCTTTCAAGTAAGTGGCACAAAATTTCTCTTTTATGCCTTTTCTTCCCTTTTTTTTGTTATATTCCATTGTCTGACCTGATTAGCTTTGATTTTCTTAAACTTACGCAGATTTAGAAGTCATGGGTCAAGAAGGGTCTTCAAGAAAAAATAAAAAAGGAAAAACCTCATCATATATTCAAGCTAGAAGTTTATCATGTTTGGCAAAAAAAAAAAAGAATGTCATTAACAACAAAAGAAATTGTTCAAGCTATACAGTCAAAGAAAGAGCATATGCTAAAACTAATTGAAGAACAACTAACAATAGGAGAACGATCTGAAGAAAATGAACGGCATGTAGAGGAGCAATTTGTAGAGGGGAACATTATAGATGAGCAGATGCAAATAAATTCTACCAATCATGCAGCTAATGAACGATATAAAGAACATGGTAAGTACACATAAATTAGAATCTTACTGAATTCATCCATCACCTCTGATTGTTTGTATTTTGTTGTAGCTTCTGGTCCGGTAACTTCGGAAAAAAAAAAAAAAGGCAGGACACAAATGCATAGTGTCCCTGGCCGAAAGACGCGTAAGGTGATCACTTAACAATTTGATTTAGCCCATTTGTCCTACTAAAGAAGATGTAAGATAGTTTGGTAGCTTCCTCGGTACATTAGCGAGGACTACAACTCTTTGCCCGCTGGATATATTGGATTGGAGGAAAATGGACATAAAAGACGATTTATGAAAATATACCAGGATTTGAAGTTCCGATACAAATGTTCAGTTATTTGTTAATAGTTACTACCCAGTATAATTTTATACCAGAATCTTGGGATTAATAATTTTATATATGTTGCATTATATAGTTGCTAGTGCATATATGTGCATCTCATGATTCGTCTGACATAATTTAAGGGCCTTTGAAGTCATATGAGAGAAAATGAAATAAGTCTCACTTTGATTACGAAACTTGTTTGCACATTCCCTAGACATTCTGCAATATTTCACTTTGTTGTGTCATATGGTGGTCAAGTCATTAAATCCACATTTCTTCAAAGTGATTCTTGTTTGGATTAGTCGTTTGCTTATTAAGGTTAAATAGTTTTAAGAGCTTTCCTAGTTTTGACTTTTTAGAGAAGATGTGGTTCATTTCAGATAGATTGACACTAAGCAGTGTTGGTCAAGTACCTTAGTATCTTTATTATTCTACTTCTATATAGCTTTTTCGTACTGTCTTTTTGTCTATATTTTTATTAATGTGTACATTTTTTTTAGTTTAACACTTTCTTTACATATCTTTTATCCAAGTAATTTACGAAGTTGTAATCAATTAACCTACAACAATAGCCCATGTCCATCTTTTGATTTGATATTGGAAATATTTTGTCAATTTAAAGTGATATATAATCTCAAGGTAAAACAAATTAAATTGTGTTAATCATACACTGACAACTGACAAGTAAAGTAAGATTAGATTATGCTCTGCTACTCCTTTGTTTCAATCTGTTATCTTAGGTTATGCACTTCGGACTCTTCAATGGCTGAAGTGTATCAGAACTAGGGAAGGGTTTTATAGGTTTAATCATATTTTTATACTGGGTAATGGGTATACTGTATGTTGTTGTTGGTAAGTATGAGAAAATTGTTGGCCCTTTCATTTATGTTGCTATGTTCATGAAAATGTCTGATAATGTGATAGATGGCTTAATCAAAAAAATTATAAAAGATAAAGAAATTATAAAAGATAATGTGATATTTGCTGACTTGTCTTTATTAGTGGTGTTAATTTTTATTTCAGTGACAAGTAGCATTCACGCACTTAGCCTTGCTTAGAGTTGTCAAAATTGTGTTTAAGTGGAACAGTTGAAACATAGTAGGAGTATTTAAATGAAACATAGCTAAGTTAAGGTGTCCATATGAATTTTGGCGCCAAGTTAGAGGGGCCGCATATGGGTTTGAGCTTGTGTATTTGTCAATTTATTTAATCTTACCACATGTCATCACATTAATATACATATCTTGAAATAAAATTATTTTATAAAATTTTTGCTAAATTGTTTGTTTTTTTGATTATTTGTAGGTGGAGAACTTGAAGTAGGCGATCAAAGTGATGAAGATCTTACTTAGGAGTATTAGGTTATTCATGATGAAACTAGAAATATTTTATTTTTGTACACTTTAAAAATTTATGTGTTCCAATTCGCTGGCAGATATATTGTTAAATATTTTGCTTTTATGGATATTGCACCTATTATGGATTCTAATTTTATTTAGAAATAATTTTTCTCGTAAATTATATA